>VZRJ01005613.1:245149-271979 GCA_013397565.1 Ptilonorhynchus violaceus
GGCCCGGCGCTGCCCGCGCGGGAGGCGCCGCCGCTCCCGCGTCTGTGCGCGGAAAGGGGAACAGCTCCCAGCTCCCCCTATGCGGGGCCTGGGCACCCACCGCCGGAAGGGACGGCTGGGCCGGCACCCCATCAACATGCATAAACATCTAAGGCAGGGGTGTCAAGAGGACGGAGCCCAGCTCTGCTCGGCGGTGCCAACAAGAGTCACCGGGCAGAAGCTGCTGCACAAGAAGTTCCACCCGAACGTGAAGAACTTTACTGTGCAAGTGACCATGCACTGGCACAGGGTGCGCAGAGGGGGTGTGGAGCCTCCCTCAGTGGAGATGGTCCACACAATCCTGTGCCATGTGCTCTGGGATGACCTGCTGAAGCAGAGAGGTTGGACCAGGTGACCCACTGTGGTGCCTTCCAACCTGACCCAGTCTGTGGTTCTGTGGTGGGTGTGGAGGAGGATGGTCCCCGCGACAGGAGCCGGCCCCTCTCATGGGAGCTCCTCCATAAAGACACAAGTGGGTGTGAGGAGGAGGAGCAGTTAAGAGCGGTCTGATGCCAAAGTCTGTGGGGAGTTTGTGGAGAAACCAAAAGGGGAAGGTTGCATAGTCGGCATTTCCGGTTATTTTTATTTCTCCACAGCATAGAGAGGAAGACAATGCAACAGCTTACTAGGGGACGTTTCCATCTCCAGACCCTGACACATGAGAAGGAGATCCTTCTCTCTTTATACATGGGGAGTTGAAGCAGAGGATGTAAGTACCTGAGACCCCACAGATGGTCAGTTCCAGAGTAGGTGTGAGGCACAGCTTTGCCATTCTCCACAGTCACAATCCTATGTCCTTCCCATAACAATTGCCACAACTGTAGTTGCTCACTTAGAGGTCCTCATGTTAAACCCAGGTTGTCACTCAGGAGTCATGTGGTTCAAGGGGAAGAAAATAATAATGTGTCCTGAAACATAGATGATGGCTGATAGAAGCTCTGCTCAACACAGTACAACCCTGAAAACATTTTGGTAACATAGTTTTAAATAGAGAGTTGGGGCATCTCATCTTGCTGTGTTCAGGGAATATAAAATGCTTTTTCCTTTGCTGTTACCACACTTTGTCCTCTCTACCACTACTGGTTAGTGTCTGATTCTCTGTGCCCTGCTTCACCCTGAGGTGAAGCTGCATGCTTCCCCACTGGTTCAGTTTGTTCATATTGAAAAAGCTTCAGTGTTGTGAAAATCAGAATCAAATCTATTTCAACAATGTGGGAATCAATTTCTGGAAAGAAGTTGGGATTTTTATCAATCCTGCACTCCCAAATTAAACTAATTTCTTCAGTTTTAGGTTCAGCTGTATTTTTTAAGTTCAGCTCTATTCTCCTGCCACAGAACCAGTCCACCTGAGCACTGCTTCACTTCCACAAGTGTTTGCACACGCACACATTTCTCATATCTCCGAGTAAAAAACCTGCTGCTTAATGACAGACACTGTTACCATGTGTCTAGTCATCTTAAAAAAAATGCTTCTGAAAAGGAGTTGTTCTGTTCACACATTAGCAAGAGATCAAAGCCACATACTGTTCATTAAATGAAACTCAGTTGTTGCATTTTGTTTATTTTAGTTTAATAAGGTAGGATGTATCTGAAAAAAAATAGAAATTAAATAAAATATATAAAATGAAAATTATAGAAAATCATTGAATGGTTGTGGTTGGAAGGGACCTTAGAGATCATATAGTTCCAATCCCCCTGCCATGGGCAGGGACACCTTCCACTAAATCAGGTTGGTCAAAGCTCCACCCGGCCTGGCCTTGAGCACATCCAGGCATGTGTCATCCACAACCTCTCTGAGCAACCTTTTGCAGTGCCTCACCACCCTCACAGTAAAGAATTTCTTTACTAAAGAAATCTTATCTAAACCTGCCCTCTTTCAGTTTAAGGCCTACCACTGCATGTCCTTGTAAAAAGTCCCTTTCCAGCTCTCTTGGGAGCTCCCTTTAGGGACTGGAATGTGCTATAAGGTCTCCCTGGAGCCTTCTCTTCTCCAGGGTGAACAACCCCAACTCTCTCATAAGAGAGGTTCTCCATCCCTCCATTCTCCTTTATGGCCTCCTCTGGACTTGCTCCAACAGGTTCATGTCTTTCTTATTCAGGATGACCCCCTGAACATGGACACAGCAGTCCAAGTGGGGTCTTAAAACAGCAGAGGGGCAGAAGCATCTCCCTCGATCTGCTGGTCACACTTCTTTTGATGCTGTACAGGATGCATCGGGATTTCTGGGCTGCAAGCACACACTGCCAGCTCGTGTCCAGATTCCTGTCCACCAACACCCCCAAGTCGTTCTCCCCAGGGCTGTTCTCAATCCATCCTCTGCCCAGCTTGTGGTTTTGCTTGGGATTGCCCTGATCCAGTGCAGGACCTTGCTCTTGGTCTTCTTGTTGGAGTTCACAAGGTTCATGTGGCCCACTTCTCAAGCCTCCAAAGAACCTTCTGGATGGCATCCCTTCCCTCCCTCGTGTCAACCACACCACACAGCTGAGTGTAATTTTTAGGAGAGTGCACTCCATCCCACCATCCATGTCACTGTCAAAGATGTTAAAATCAGTGATTATTAGTGATTCTTAGGCACGAGTGCTAGATAATGCAACATTTTATGCACAAAAGATTGAAATAACTGAAAGAGCAGCCCAAAGTTGCAAATGTAAGCTAAATCCCTTATTGCCTTGCCTGCTAAGTCTGTGTCAGTGGTATAAATGAAGGTCCAGCAGAATAAAGGTCACTGAATTTGCTTTTATTAAAACTATCAATGTTTATCATTAGACACTGAGGATTGATGCTGAATCACTGCACTGTAACATCCTCCAACCCCTTCAGAAGATAGGTCTTCCTAATCTCATGTTAAAGAAGAGAGGTTATGTCTCCTACTGCAGTGTCTCGTTCTGAGAAATAAAGCTCACAAAGCTGCATCTGGAAATAATGGAATACTGTCGAGTCAACAAAGACATGCATTTGAAAGTTTGTGACTGTTCCCATCTAGATAGGAACCGAGTAATGGTGCTGTATATTTTTACCTTAGGTTTAGATAAATGGGAAAATTGGAAAGGAATGATTTCTATCAGCTACCGGAAAACTCTGTCTCTTTAACCTACACTGCCACCTGCTTAAAAGTGTGGGGAATCTCAGAACCGCATGCAGATTTCCTAATGCAGAAGTCACTGAATACGGCAGATGTCTTTCTAATGAGTCTGTTAATATAGATTTTGTGACATGACATGCTTTTAAAGACCTATAAATGTTTATTACCCTTTTTGGTAACTGCAATTAACTGAATATTTCCTTAAGTTTTCTAACTAGAGAAAACCTACTTAAAAGTCTGCTTTCCAAGATTTGGCTGCTACTGGCCATTTTCTGCACTTCATGGCTATTTGAAATGCTAAATAACTATATCTCTAAGCTAAATAAAAATTGCAGGAAGTTCTTCAAAGTGTACTTCCCTTAATTGAAGTGAGCTTTTTAAAAACATGGTGAGAGGTGTCATAATGAAAATTTTAAGTATCTGCTCCATCATTCCTCACACCTCCAAAAGTCTAGTCTTCAGTGACATATTACTCAGCATGGTTGTTACATGGAAGTGCCAAGCAAAACTTAACTATTAAGGGTTGGAAATAGTGTGTTACTGATGCTTATTTAAGTAACAGCAGTAGTCATTCAAATAGTTCTCTGCTTGAACTTCTGAGGGCTCAGAGCAAACATTGTCTCCAATCAGAGGGTTCCAGGTCAAGCTCCCATCTATACTGGGGGGGGAAAGGAGATCAAATTTCAGTCCATAATTACTTTTCCATGATTAAGACATGCGTGAAAAAGTTTTTAATTTCAGCTATTCTTGCAACACTGTTTCTCCTCCTCCTCCTCCCATAAAAAAAGGAAAAAGTTGTTTATAGTTGTTTTGAGTACTATAAGTCTCCAAGCTGTCATTCATTCACAGTTAAATAGTGTTTATAAAATGCACACCCCATGGCAAGGGATGATTCACAGCTTGCAGACCAGGGAGAACCGTTTGGGAGCACTGTGCCTGGATGTCCATGGCACTTTCTGGTATTCCCTTCCTGTGCAAGATCTAGAACTATGAGGAGCAGTGCTACTGATGTGCAGCAGTTTCTGGATGAGCTGTGTGTGTTGAATTGCACAGATGTGATTCTTTTCAGTGTCACTCATTTGTTATCTCCCAGAACACATTTCTGACAGAAGCAGTGTGGCAAATGAATAGGAGTCAAAGACTCCCACCTGGGATTGGAGAGGAGGCTTGTAAAATGGCACAGGGATGCAAACGAAGACGAGATGGAAATGTTTTCAGGTGAAAAGGCTAAATAACACATCCCTGTGGCTCCCCAGCCATATACAAAAGCTTAATAATCCTGCCAAATATGGCATATTATTTCAAGTATGAGCTAATTCAGTCCAATTTCTCTATTCCACCTGAGTTTCTTAAGCACTAACTACTGGGCAGAAAATAGGACAGAATTGCCCTGTTTCCATGTAAATGGTTTTATAACAGTTAGTTGATGGCACATGATTTATGTTTGTTTGCACTGTTTATGCATTTCTGGAAACCTAAGAAATGGAAGAAATAAGGTCATACCTCCTTCTGAAATTATGATAAATAAGGGATCCAGAAGCATGCTTCTGAGGAAACAAAATCCATCACTTCAAATATGCAATTAGTGTCTATAAGAAGAGAAAATTCAATATAACTTTCAAAATGGTATGTCAAATTATCATAATTGTTGGATGTTGGTTAACAATGCCAAGTGTATTTCAATATAGTGCCAAATATAAATGAATCAAGAGTACAGTCTATGTAAAATGTCCAATTATAGTGAAGGCAAAAAAAGCTAAAACAAAAACCTGAAGGTAATCTAATGTGACTGCATGTTGAGCTAAGGATAAGAAACCAACTGGCCTGGATTTTGAACCATACATAACTGTGTATGAACCATAACAAACTGTGTAAAGGATCAAACAATGTAATTAAATCCTCTTTCTTTTTAATTTAGAGGACTTTAGAGAAAAAGAAGTTTCTTTCAGTGAATGACAGCGATAGCCTTAGTGATGTTAGGACAAGGCAACAGCTAGATTTTCAGCTGTCCAATACGAAAACAAATGTTTTATTTAACACTGTATATTTTCATATCTGACATTAACAGATACAACAAAGCATTTGCCAGTACAGCTCCATTTTGTATATATTCCAAATATTTTCACATCCTGCCTTCCTATTTTTTTTTTTTTGTATTAATTGCCTGAGTACCTCTAAACTTAAAAAAAATCTCACATATGAATTCCTTATTGTTCTGTATTATGCAGTTTTTCCTTTTAAATAATAATAAACAGAGCTGGAAAGAGAGCATAATAAATTTATTTTTAATGGAATTGGGTATTTTAAATCTGTTGCTTGTATTGATTTTACTTCCTATATTTGAATTTTTGTTTTCTGAAATCTTGAATATATATTTTATGTTACATAAATCATAATTTTTAATATATACATGTATTTTTCTTTATATTATAAAGCATCTTATAATATCAATTCCTGGTGTAATTTTTTACACTGCAAATGTAAGAAATAAAGAATACACTAAATCTCATTTTAAAATTTGTTGTTTCCTCCATTAAAGGTCTGATAATTTTACAGTGTCATTATGTAGGGAACTACTTCAGTTTCACCAGTTGGCTCAAGTAGGTTCAGCTATTGGGTTTGGATTCCTGGTTTGGATACCTCGTGTGGTACCACTAGGTACCATTACAGAATAGGGGAGCATTTCATACAAATAAAGCAAAAATATCTGGCATTTGGAATTTGATAACATTGGAAATAAGGAGGAAACATGAATAAAAAGTTATTTATATTTCAACTTGACAGTAGGAGAAGGCAGGAAGGTTAAAATGAGCAACTCATTCAGTCCTTGACCTTCAGACCCAGTGTGTGGTTCATATTGGGAGGGGCTGTCAGATACTCAAACAGGAGAAAAACAGCACAAAATTGTCTTATTTCCACTTTTGTGTTTCCTCCAGGCAATTTAGATATGAATCTGAATCATTCATAGCATTTTTGTGTCATTTATGACTTAAATTCCTTAAGACAACATGTATCATATATCGTATTTCAAGAAAGTATTCAAAGGGGACCCTTTCACCAAAAGCAATCTAGTCATGATGAGAAAATCTGTCTTAAACATTAAACTGATGTTTGTTTTTATAAAGCTTCTCTTGGGAAACCAGAACCTCCTTACTTGGAAATACTGGCTGTCTTAGAGGAAGGTATCCCAGTAGCCAGAAGTGATTCCAGACCCAATCCAGCAGTGGATTTCTCCCTCTCTGACCTGTGCTACTTCAGTTCATGCCAGCCAGAAGGCAAAGAAGGTGGCATGGCTTGACAACATAGTGTCCATTGCCTGCCTTCGTGTAGGGTCCAGGGAGAGAGAAAACAGCAAATAACCTTCTGCACACTTACACCCAAAATATAGTTGAATGAGTTGTGAGATAAATTCTTGTTCCTCTATATGTGTCTGGGCTTTGGATCACCACCCTTAAGTCATCATTGCTACAGGAAAACAGATTAAAATTTTTGTTTTGATCTCACTTGAATGGAAACATCAGTTACTATTTCTACAAAACACATCACATGCAAATTGAGATTACTAAGTGGGGCCCCTCAAAGGGAAAATCAATGATTTGAACTAAGTTATGGTTATGGTTACTGTATACAAACCTGTACTCAACAAATTTGTTGTAAATATTTGCTACTACCCACCTCCTTTGTTTACTTTCTCTGAACTAACCACAGCTATGAAAGACATTATTTTCACAGAAAATCAACACTCCATCCATTTCTTAGAATTTGGTAGCGAAATTCAATGTCTGACCAGCATTCATTCATCTTTAGTATTTCAATTTTTTAAAATTCTGACAGAAACAGCAGCAAGAAAGAACTATACAAGAGTATAGTTGTATATGTCTGATAGGGTGACTCACAAAGAGCTCTGTTATGTTGAGATGATTTATCTCATGAACAGTTGCTTACTATATATATGTATAAATACATGAAAATTCTGTCACACTTCTTGATTTCAATTGCAGTAATTACTTTGTGCCAGCTGTTATATATTAACCTGATGGACAAAATATCTTACTTCTACTGTAGATTAGAAACTTCAGCAGACAGCAGAATTGTATGGTAACAATGACTAATGCTGCGCATAGTAATCAGTTTAATCATGTCTTCCCTTAATGCTTGTAAGCTAAATTTGCTTCTGTTCTCATGGTATTATTTTGTAAATTTTGGTCTTTGATATTTAATCAAGTATGCATTCTTCCTGGCTTGCAATAAAACAATTTCTTTACCCCATTTAATGCTTATCAAGCTTATTCAAAACAACATTTTTAAATAGACTTTACAATATGGTATCTGATCTAGCCATAAGGATGCTGAGATCTTGAGTGGTATAATCATGTATACAGACTGAAGAAAAGCTGTAAAGCTTAATTTATTTATAAATGGATTACAAGAGTTTCTTTAAACTGATCTTTTAATTTTATATGCCCGCTGAAAAGCGTGATGAAAATAATCACGATACAAAACATAGATGGTTTAGACAATTATATGTGTCCTGCTTATGCTGGTTCTATCTTATCAAGATTAGCTACTCTCTAGCAAATCCAAAATGCAGATATATACTGATTTTCAGTACTATGAACACATATAAAAACCTCACAGAATAGAAAAGGGTAAATACTTCATCCCAGGTGATATTTGGGACACTTATGCAATAAATGTATCAACATCACAGAACAAATACTGATGTGTGCTTTGAAAACTTCATTTTGTGATTTTCCATGCCACAGAAGTGTCTTATTTCTATTTTTCTCTCTAGTATTTACTAGAGAGGAGTATCAAGAGCAAACGTGTGAATGTGTGGGTGCATAAATTCTTTGCCCGTATCTTTTCCACAGTTCTACTTACTGGGAGGGAAAGTGTAATTTCTACCTCAGCTGACGATCTCTTTGGCTTCTGTGGTGCAGTGTAGAGAGGGAGGGATCTCAGGTTCTGCATTCCAGTGACTCACTGCTGGCTCTGCAGCTGCCTGGTAGCAGGCAGAATTTGGGTGTTCCTGTGATCAGGAATCTATTGAACTTCAAAAGCAGAGGAAAGACCCAGCAATGTATTGAATCCAGCCTCACAGACTGCATGTTATTGGTATGCATATTCATAATCAGTTTTGTCTCTGAATAGAGATATCTGCAAGGTATCCTCTAGGTCATTACCAATATTAGAGCTATGATTGTTTCTTAACTTTAGAACATGTGTTTGCCTATGCCAATAATGCATGATGTGGAGGGGTCAGGCTCTTGGGACCTAGAGGAATTAAAATTCTGCTGAGGTGTGTCTCAGTCCCCTGTAAGGCTGTCTGAGATCCAAAGAGGAACAATGTTCAAGAAAGGGGTGATTTATTTGTAAATGTATTGAGCAACATTAGCATGCTATGTCATTTTATAGAAAAGACTTTCTTGGATTCTTTCTAGGATATACTGAATAACAGATAGCACTGGAAAAATTACATAAACCAGTATTTAAAACATAGTGAAGAAAATTGTTTTGTTCAAGAAGTGTTATACAGCCATATAATTAAAGGCTATAACGTAATGCATTATTCATTATGGGGTAAAGTGAAGATTGCCCATACATTTCCTGAAATGCTTAATCATGCAGGTCTGTATTCTTTCACCTTGCTTTTTATATGAAATTTTTATTATTCCAATGGTTTAAATGATCTTCTCATATCTGGTGATATTCACTGACAAAACCAGTACTGAGTGACAGAGAGCTACTACAAAGAAAAATTTTTTTTACAATACATATACATATATTAGCTAAGCTCTTTTCTCTTTGGAAAGTAATTAAACAACAAGTTTCTATTAAACATTTTACCTATATTAATCCTGCTACCCCGACAGGAATTTGTCTAATGCTTATTAACCCACTGCATTGAACAGTGGCCTATGGAACTGTTGTAATAAGATTTTATGAAGAGTTACCAATTTAAAATTTCATTCCCTCACTGTGCATGTACATAATTACTATCGACACCAATGTGAGTTACAGATTCATTACCCAGTACTCACTGAGAGGAGAAAAAGGCTCCTACAGAGAATGTGGATCTGTTCATATCTATTTCTCAATTGTTTACACTCTAGGGAATAAGTAAAGGTCATTCTCCCAGGCTTTTCTCCTTTCCTGCCAAAGTATGAGCCAAATTAAAGTCAATTGGAGTTTCATTGGAGCTTTCAGACATCATGAGTATTCAGCTTGTTAAACAGGTTTGCTTCAAAGATATTATAAACTACACCCTCCTGCCAAAAAAAACCCCCAACCTAAAACAAACATACAAAAAAAAAAAAAAGCCTGCTTTGTAAAGCAGTAAAAGCTTCAGTAAAAGCTGCTTATGCCAAGGTTTCAGTCATCTCCACAGTGATAGTTAGGTAGATACTGGCTCTTCTAAAATCATCTGGGTGATGGTGTATCTTAACAATAGCTCTTAGAATCTGCTATTCATAAAGAAATATATATTTTTTAAAATTTATCAGCTTTTGCTGCTTCAATAATTACTAGTATACAACGGAAGACAAAAAGAAAAAAAAAATACAAAGCCTTCCTAACAACATAATCTAAAAATACTAAGATTGTCTTGCAGCTGTAGATCTCTATATTAAAAAAGACAAGAACAGCACTCATTCTTTGAATGAAAGATATTAACCACCTACTAGTTGTAGTTATGGTGTTGTGGGATTAATCCTGTTAGCAAGCTAAAGGTTGACACCAATACAGAAAGACAGCCTTCAAGTTTATTTAAGCAAATACAGATCCAGGAGTATTCAGCACCCAAAGCATATCTACAGAGCCTTAGTGATATACTTGGACCATTTCCGTGATCCAGTTAGCCACACAGGGACCCTCGACTCCCAGCACCCTCAATTTTTGTCCTTTCTTTTAAACTTGAGGTCTTCCAAGTTAAAACATGCAATCTTCTGTCTAATGTTGAGTGACTCAGTCACATGAACTCTACAGTACTTTAAAACCATTGGAAAATACTTTTAAGAATAATACCAACCAAACCCTACAAACTATGGTTTTGCTAATGACACTGAGAAGAGGGCACCATTAAAAAAAGTACCTAGCCTGGATATTTTTGTTTGTTTCTTTCTTTCTTTTAAGGAAAATCCTCCCTATAGCATGAATAAAAGATCCAGTACACTGTAGAATGTCCTCCAAATTAGATCTGGTAAAACAGGATGCAGAAAAGCGTTGAAGACGGTGAAGTTTTCACTGAGACTTAGAAAACAGCAAGTTATTGCCCAGGAAAAGATAGCAACTCTCTTACATCCTCTAACCTCTCTCTGCTGGTGCAAGCCATGGAAGCTGTTGCACCTGGCTACCAGATCTGATGTTTCAACAATTCATCAGCACTTCTAACTCTGCTCTCTTCGATGCCAACCAAAAATTACTTAGCAACGGGATCAAGAAGGGAGGTATTTATACTATAAATGCAGGAGAAATGCCACCATCACAGCAAATGTGCAGCTATTCCATAGCATCTCCTTAAAGAGATCTTGGAGCAGATGACAATGAATGTGTCAATTTTTGTTGGAACCCAGAGATCAAATAATAATTATGATCTTTCAGTATTAACAGGTAATGATTTTCACAATCATACAGTGTTTGATCTGAGGCCTTGGAAAAGACTTGCCTTATCTGATGATAGCACTAAGATTTCTGCTGTGTGATTAAAAAGCAATTTGTTATATCACTGGGTGAAATGTGTGGAAATGTAGACAATTAGGTTTATGAGTTATTAATAATGTACTAGTGGCAAGATGGAGGATTTTGGGTGTGAGTTTTTACTTCTTCTTTCTTCCTTCTTCTTCACAAGTCTGAATAGTTTAATCATTGGTTCAGAAAGCCCGCAATGCGGACACTAAATGAACAGTCACTGGATTATAACTAAAAACATGTTAGTTGGCAAATTATAATTGGATAAATTAGACTTTAAATAACCTTGGAACTCACAACTCGAGGCCATTTTTCCACCTTGCTACCTTGGGTTCGTTCTGTGCAGTTGTCTTATAGATAAGAACTTAATAATCTAATTAGAAGAACATCTCAGCGTCTCCTGCGTTTTGCTCGAAACTCTGAGCAAAGAACTCTCGAAATAGTAAAGAGAAAAATAGAAACGGGATTCTATCAAATTTTCCCAGTATTTAAGCTTAGAATTGCAATTCACTTGCGTGTGAAACCTTTGGGCATCTGAAGGCAGACTTCTAGAAGACCTTCAGATGACTCAGGTTAGCATCAGCTTGCCTTATGCTCTCCCACCTAAGCCATTGCAAGCAGTGGATTTCAGTTGTGTCTCATGAATCCTCACGCACTCCAGAAAAGCTCACGCACTACGGAAAGCTCAACCCAAAGTGCACGTGTTCCTCTGACAGCTACTGTTCTGGACCTGTGGCACTGGAAATTCACAGTATGTGCTGAGAAAGCAATTTGTGTCTTTGAATTAACCAACAGTTCATGTGTTTCAGTTAACTCTCTGTTCCTTCTTTATCTTTTAAGAAAAATTTCCTAGAATGCTGAGGTCTTCCTTTTGGCAGTATGCTTATTTGGAATATTTTAATGTGGGGATATCCTCCAGTATCAGTTGTTGTCATAACCCAAAGTAATTGAAATATGGAAAAAAAAATAACCACAAATTTAAGATAAATGGTAGTCAATGTATAATTAATTAATCATCTTCCCTGTTGTTCTTAGCCCAGAAGGATAATCAAATGTGCTTCAGGCCAAACTAAAGTGTGATATACTGTACCAAGTGTGGCTAGCAAGCAGGTAAGTTGCTTGCAGACTTCTAAAATCCTAGATTTATTTATATAGTGGACCTAACTGATTCCTTTAGAATACTACTGAAGATGTTTCTTCAACCTGTTTTGAGTATTTGAAGTTTTGTTTTATATCAGTGATGGTGCTTTCTGTAAATATGCAGTGCAGAGAATTGAAAAGATTTATCTGGTGTATACTCTGACCACATCCTTCTGTTACATTGCTACCTAATTTCAGCTGGAAAAGGAAACTACCCTCAGTTCACAAGGAAAGCTTTACACAGTTAAATTCACTAGCATGTTCCTTATCTAGCTCGTGAATGTTGGCCTGTATCAGTGCTGCTTTTTTTGTTGGTTTTTTTCCCAGAAATACTGATGGGAATGTATTTCATATTTACTTAGTTTTATTTTTTAAAATCTAAATTGTCTTCCCTGACCTGCACCACTGATTTCTACATGTCTTCATAAAGAACTCGTATTGGTATCAAGAGGAATTGTGAATATTTAAGCCTTGAGTTACTTCCTAATGCAATGAAAACAAGTGTTTATTCTGACTTCAGTTAGAAGTCTTGTTCATTGGAAAAAGCTGAATAAATACTTGAAGAAAGGAATGGGAAAATTGAGATTTTTGATGAATTTTTTTTTTATAATTGCTTTTGGAGCAATTTTTTGGAAATATGTCTGAATAAGACTGCTAGTCTTTTCCCTTTAGCAAACATCAATGTTTTTGTTCTGTATTTTCTTTAGAGCAGTATTTCTTCATTTAATTTCCTTTCTTGTAATAGAACATAACTCATGATGTCTCTGACCCCTCACAACAAATTCACATAGCAGTGTAGTCTCTTCCACATTATTTATTTGCTTTCATTGTTTTAACACGTCCTCAAAGTAACTTCCCCTTTAGTCATATGCTAGACACTGCTCCAGTCCCACAAAAAGCACTGTTCCCTCAAATAATCTTCACAGAAAAGATCACCCAATTCCTGTGCGGCCATGAACTTCATTGAGGGCTTCCTGCTTAATTATAATATTCAGGTCATTGCTGAAATACTGAGTCACTACATGATCTAAACAAGTGGCAAATATCTGTAATAAGAAGTGCCCCCTTTCCAACCCAGAACTACAAGAAACTTTCTAGGATTGCTCCCCATGGAGACAAATTTAGGTTTACTCTACTCTATAAATAGCTTAAAATGGTGTTCAAGCTAGAAGGGAGCAATCCTATTTGGATGAACAAGGGAGTATAATTTATAGGTGGGATGCTGTATGGATCTGGGTAAAGATCTGTAAGTATTATCCAGATTATGTCATTACTAAGTCTGACGAACACAATCAGATTTGCAGAGCTGAGTTTCCAGGTCATCAGTGCCATACTTTTCCAATAGAAATCTTGTTTCAGGACAGCTGCCTGGGAACACTGAAAAATCCAAATCTCCTCTGTCCAGTATGACATCTCAGTGACATTTGCAGTACTTTGAAATAGGAGAGGGCCTTGTAACCACTAATGGTACAGTTTATCAAGATCGGTTCCATCCATCAAATAACTTTTTGTTTGTCTCCTCATCATATCTCTAGAACAATGAAGTTAAGCTGATGTCCTTTACAACAGTTTTTCATTAAAGTGCAGTAGGAAACACAGACACAGAAAGAAAAAGTGACCATAACCATCTTATAAGAGATAGATAAATTAGTAGCTATAGGTAAAGTTTAATGGAAGATGTTAATGGAATTTCCACTCTATGAACAAATAAAATTCCTAATCTGATGTTTAAAAAATGTACCCATTGACTGTGCATAGTACTTTAAAAAGTAGCATGATGATTTTGTATTGAAGTTTTTATTTCTCAAATAATATCGAACTTTTTTTTTTTTAATTAGAAGAACAGCTTTTGTATTTTTATTTTCTGTTGTGGCATGCACTCTACTAGATGAATCCACATATTTATTCAGCGTATGACTTTGCCAGACGCTCTTTTTCGAAACGCTGACTTTGACACCAAATCCTGTTCTGGGTCAGTAAGTGAAATCAAGCAGTGAAATCACGAGGGAGACAATGACTGTTTTGCTGAGATGTTTCAGACCATTCCCTGCCTGCAGACCAGTCCATGACGCCTCTAAGGTCTTACTTGTGTCTGTGGGCAGCTTCACCTCCTGCCTCCTGGGCTCTCTATTGCCCTGTTGTTTCTGTCCTGCCTCCCCAGTTGCAGTTCACAGTACTTTCCCCAGTAACAGTCATATAGTCATACAGTCTTTCTTTTACCTGGTCTTTTCAGTGATTTAGTGACTGGATGTTTAATATTGCAGGAAAAACTAATTACTACAGCTGATTGTATGAAAGGATTGAAACAGCCAACAATCAACAGGCAAAAATAATGAGAAAAAAAGTCTGCACCAGAGTTTGGATCAAACAGCTTGAAATGACCAGTAAAGTTCTTTCTGTGCACAAAGAAAATAAACCTCCCTAATATAAACTGAACTGTAGTTGTAAGTGCTAAGCATTTTCTTATTTGATGCTAATCCCTGGAAGTTATCCACATTGCTGGTATAAGTATGTGAAAATGCCAACATTGTGACACATCGTTCAGACTTAAATTTTATTTTGCCTTTTATGCCCACAGGAGACAGCAAGAGCTTTGTGATCTGTGTCTCTTTTTATTAATGACTCCGCACCTGTAGTCCACAGTTCACTGGTATCTGTGAAATGGTCAAAAAATAAGTTTTCAGTTAAAAGTTTGAGACAAAGAATGCCCAGTGGTCCATGAAAAGTCATGAAAGTTGTTGGTAATTTATTAAAGGACTCTGAGGATTACTGTTATAGACAACTTATGAGACAAATGGGAAGCTTGGCTTTTGCCTTGAATTTAGTAGGAAATGCACAATACCAGCACTCCTGCCGTTTGATGGCTTTCCTGCTCTCCTCAGCACAAACCTCTTTCATCTGTATGCCTTCAAAACAGTAAGTACCTGAACCTAATATTGCATGGCATGTCTCATTTAGCTTAATAGTCACATTTTGTCCTTCAGTTCTTTAAATGAGCAATAGGTCTGCATCTTTCAGGCCAGGATTCTTCGGATGTGCCCCATTCTGCCATAGATCTCTTGCAGACTGGCCTCTAAATTCTCCGTAGTCTCAGTTTTCCTCATGCAGGAAAGCATCCAGTGACTACTAATGGATTTGAAGGTCAATATTTCACAGATTTTTTACTGTAGTTTGAGATAGAAAGAGCTAAAAAAGGTTTCTATAAGGCATCATTATTTTACGTAATCTGAAGTTATCCGTCCTGTGCATAGTACTCCTGAGGCATTCCTAGAAGCATTCATTTAAGTGACAGTGTTTTGTTGGTAGGGAAGGCAGCATTCCAAGGCCACCTCATTATTTCTAGATGTCCCTCAGAATATGACTGTTAACAATTGTATGTCATTGCAGAGAACACAGAATAAGCATTACAATGTGTAAAATATGGTAGCTAAAATGAAAATCCAACCAGGTACAGGAACTGAGGCATGTTTGGGTCTTTTTTAGCTCCCTTGCAATGAGTTGGAAATTTAATGCAGTCTGCTGTTCTTTCTGATAACAGATGACAAAACAACACAAAGTATTTGCAATAATTAAATATGAAAGTTCATGCTAAGATATTATTACTTGACTGTAAGTATTCATTGCTTCCTTTCAGAAGAGGTCATATATTTCTCTAGCATAGGGGGCATATAGGAAAGTCTGTATTCACATTTTCCTGTGAAACACATCCCTACTGAGTACCATAGCATTCCAGCCAGTGTTCTGCTATAATTTGTGTTCCTTGCTGTAGAGAACCGTATCTCACCAAAAGACATAATAATAACAATGTGATAATTGAAAAATGTTTGGGAACATTTAGATTGAGGATCATGCTTTAAAATGCTTACAGCTGAAGCTGAGTCAGTGATATTATGCTGATTTTAAAATGGCAAAATTGTATTGTGATCTACAAAGTGGACTCATTGGTAAAACACTTCAAATAATCCCAGTTCTACACAGCAGTGGGAAGGACTCACCTGTAGAGCGAGGTCCAGGTTGTGGCTTTGTTTTCCTGAGATCCATGGACTCATTAGAGAAGGTTCAAGGGAAATAACAAGGATGCTCAGATGTCTACATGCCCTGTGGACTGAAGAAATCTGGGTTGCTTAGTCTAGGGAAAATGACCCCAAGGTGATGTACAGCTGGCTTCAGCTGGAGAAAAGGTAGCTGCAAAACAAATGATTAATGAACTCTTCTTTGCCAACACTGAGTTTAGGGCAAATATAATCATCTTAAATCACATCAGGAGAGATTTAGATTTGATGTCAAGGAAAAGTTCCAAATAGTAAGAATTTTTGGATGCTGGAACAGATTTCTGGGACACTGTAAAAATAAATGTCCATGGACAGAGAATATTCAGTCCTGAGAATCAGGTGACATTGAACTGGAAGAGGAGGGACTACATGGCCTCCTGAAGCCTTGTGCAGTGCAATTTTCTATACTTTTTATGTTACAATAATATATCTATGGAGTCAAAGAGTAATTTGCTTTGCAAGATATCTCTGAAGGTCATCTGCCCCTATTCGCTTGCTCAAACAATGCCAATTTATATTGCAACTGCCCTATTTGGTCAGGCCCCTTGGGACCCTATGTTTTTCCCATTTCTGGAAGAGGAAAGTATCCATCATGGTTTGTGTGGTCTTTTCTATAATTAATATTCCATCTCCTCCATCTTTCATTCTGGAATCTGACTAGCTCCAAACTTCATGTATCCTTGTGTACTGGCATTCCCATGAAAAGGACAGACATCTTTCACAATCCATGCACATGGGTAAATGCATCTTCAAATTCTTGAGTCTGGAGCAACAGCAATGGACACTATTTCAGATGGAGATAGAAAGTTTATCAAAGTCCAATCAAGAGGGTAATTTGAATCCAGTGATGTGTGGAAGCAGTGTTTAGAATCAGTGTACTTTTGAAAAACTATTTTTCTGGATGCTTCTTACAATTTTCATATCTTGAAACAAAAAGATTTGAAGACCAGAGCTGCAAGGAGCAGTTTCAGCAATCAGTGAACTGCTTTTCCTGGAAGCATCAGTTGCTTGATCAGGAATGGCTGAGAAGAGACAAGTTCTGTTGAGTTTCAAACACTGCTTGGTTCTACAAACACCAGACAAAAAGCACTCTGATAAAACCTCTTATAATTTCCCCTATTCAAAGTGTTAAATGATGTTAAAGCCATAAGAGCTAACAGAGGTTTAATTTTAGCTGCGTAAGTTTCCTCCATAAAAGCAAAATCTGTAACTATTAGTTTCACCAAACTCAATGGTCAGCTAAATTGGAGCCTGGAACTTCAGAGCACAGTAATATGCATAACTACCATACAGCAACCAAAATGCTTCCTGAAAGCCTTCTCATGCCTCTGCAATAACCTCTGTAATGGAAATATTAAGAACACCACAGAAAGTAAATGCTTAGTTATGGGAATTCTCAAATTTTCAGTGAGAGCATGAAATGTATGAAGAGTGTTTCTAGTTGGATAGCAGCTTTCTATGTTATGTTAAATACTAGTTGGGTTAGGAATTGAAACTCATCTTACTTCTCACCTTGAGAAACACAGTGACCTGATTTTCAGTATGAAAGCCAAACTCACCCACCACTGCCTTCATTGCAATTCTGAGGCACTTAGCACTTTCGGGACTCCATATAAAGCAAGTTAGTCCAGCAACATGTTTGTCCTAGGCAATGCCCAGGCAATAGCCCCCATTCTTAAGAAAGATCTGAAGGTAAACACTGCTACAAAATGCCTTGAAGTCATCATTAGATTTGAGTATAGACAAGATAAATGTCAGTTAGGAATGATGAAAGGTGTAAACTTCTTCCCAGTTCTTTGGGACAGGGGCTGGAGTTTCTGCCCTTCAAATCTTTGATGATATTCCCAAAGCATACAGATTTACATAATCTGATATTTGGTTTCTTTGTCTCATGGGAAAAAAAAAAGATGTTATTACAGAGTTTTCAGCTTTCTAATTTGATGTGTATTCTTGGGTAGCTCTTCAAAGTATTCTACCATTAATATTGTACCTCTTGCAGAATTATAATATAGTCCCAAAGAGACAGAATCAATTTGAATGTACTTATTTTTAATTTGCAGAACACTGAATTAAGGAAGAACAGCTTTGGTATTTTTAAGGAACTGGAGGTATGCCAACACTACTGCTACTAAAATTTTTTTTCCTAATTACAATGTTGAACATGGTTAATTTCATACCAGTCATGAGATTTTACAATAGTTTGTAATATACTGTGAACCTACACTTCCACATGATATCAGAAGTGATAATTGCATTGTACTATCTTACAATAATGGTCCAATTAACCTATCATACTCTGCTCCTGTAGATCCCATTTTGATGCTGTAGCTTTGTCTAGTTAAATAAAAAAAAAAAGAAAAAATAGAAAAAAATAAAGAAAAATTATCCTCATTCAAAGCATTAAATAAGTAGATAATTCCCCACTTCTTATGCCAGAGAGAGCATTACATCCTAAATGAAATTATTGTTTTTCTCATACAATCTGGGCTGTCCAAAGAAGGGTACCCTGGGGTATTCTGGAATATCACCAATAAAAGTCTGTGATGAAGATAAAGTAATTAAACAGAAAATTCTTGCCAGCAGCCTTCCTTTATTAGTCTAAGTTTGGTACTAAAGAAAACATCTTGGGTTCTATAGCTGCTAGAAGCATGTTGATTTTGTGTTTCAGTTCCTCCCACTGAAAGCTGATTTCTATAGACCAATTTCTTGGTATTTTCCCATTTTCTCACAATATATTTCCCTTTAGGGATTTCTGAAGTGCACTTGCATTTCAAATGACCTTACACTAACATCAAATTCCCACAATCTGCCGGAAACAGGGAATTGTTCAACGTGGGCTACCATGAGGATGCTCTTTTGTCAGTGCTCCCGCATTCATTTACTGCTGTGCCTAAAGGAGTGTTTGTGGAGCATGTCCCTTACATAACACCACCTGGACTTTTCACTCAGGAACCTTGTTCTACACCCATGGTAGAGTTCTCACAGGCAAAGAGAAGAGGAACATCTATTCCAGTGGATAAACATAGATTGAGAGAAGCAGAACAATTCAGTTCTCAAGGAAAAATGGATTTGTATTTATATAAAGCCATTTCACACTGATTAAATCATGATAGACTAACATGGATACAGTGTGGCACAGGAGTGTTGGGTACAAGGAGTGGTGACCTTAGTGTCCTTTCTGTAATTTCTCTCCTCAGTTCAATTCAAGGTTAGGCTTAAACTGTCCTGCTTAACTTGCACTGTTACAACTATTACAACTGTTATGTTATAATCCACCACTACCTCCATGAGTGGGATGGGCTCAAGGGAAGGCTTTCAAAAACATTGATTCTTTTTCCAAAAAAGGAGCTGCTGGAAGGAACTAATTCTCCTGCTGGTAGAAGGCTGAGGTTGACTTTCGGTAGAGCCAGCTTTTTTAATTGGCCTTGATACAAGTGTGGATGTTCAGAACTTAGTTGAGGGTGATTTTTTTTTCCTGTGATGAAATTTAGTGGAACTGTAGGAACCGAAACTTAGAAATAATTTTCATAAAAAGGATGACAAATCATTCAGGAAAGATGAGCCCTTCTACTAAGGCAGAATAATGAAAAGTCAAACTGGCACACACTGGAACTATTTTGGAAAAGAATTAACATGAAAGACAGAAACATTTAAGGAAATATTTAAGATTAAATAGTCAAGAATTAAGGATCACTCAAAAGTAAATTAAGCTATTGTCCTAAAAAATTATTTAAAACACAAAAAAGGATGGCATTTAAGCTTTACAAATACATGCTGACTTGAAACGTGGAAAAAATGTTTTCTACAAAATAGAAACGATAAACTTGTTTTTCTCATTACTGTCACTAAGCAATATCTAAACTCGAGTTCACAGAGTATTATTGGCAGATCTCCATTTATGCCAGTTTCTTGTTTCCTTCACATTTCTGTTTCTGGTATCAGCAAAAAGAAGTGTTAATTAACCTTAGCAGCAAAGCAATGTAAGGCTATGCTCTGAATTCAGAATGCCATCTGACAGGAGACTACAATCTGCAGCAAATTGTAAGTAATGCTGGCCTGTCAATTAAAAAGGACAAGAGAGGGGAAGAGGGCAGAAGATCTTCATATTGTTTCCTTGAACCGAAAAGATCAACAACTCAGTCAGTCAGAAATAATTATCTGCATTAGTCTCTGCAATTACTTTTAATGGGACTGTGATAGTATCTGCATGCTGTGCCTGGGCAGTACTCGTGAGCCACAGAGACGAACCAGGGCTTGTTTGGCTCTTTGAAAGAGATGAATCGAGGAGAGATGTTTCACTGGAAAATTGTAGGTGTGTTTCAGAAAGAAGTGCACAGAACCATGATGTTCTGTGTGATGTCTGGAAACTGGCACAACACACTTCTGAAATGGGCCAGAATTATTCAGGCTGTTGTATTGGGCTTGGATAACAACAACAGTGCTATGCATGGACTGGCCAAATAAAACTTGAAGAACTACCTTTCCATGGAGGGGAAATTTCAATTCCACTGAAAACTGACAAGAACCTGTATAGTTTCGGGTTTGGGGTGTTTTTTTATGAGAACAGATTTTCCTTGATCCCCTTATAGTTTAAAAATTTGTTTTTTCTCATATCTCATTAGCTTTTTATGTGTTTTTCATAAGTAGTTGATATTTGCTTGTTTGTCACAAAGTTCATATTAATCAGAAAATGGAAAAATAACATTTCTAGAAAAACGGTCCCACAATTTGAATGATATTTTCAATATGTAGAGTCAAGAATGAGTGGGGCATGTAAGGGATTTTATTTGTTTGTTTGTCTGGAGTAAATAAGTGTGTAATTATAAGTTCGTTAATTTATCAAATTAAATACACAATAATTAAAATTTAACAGCAAGCTAGAAAAGATGATAAATACCACAGGCCTCCTTAGTTTTCTAATAATGAAAGTTTCACATACACAAACAAAAATTCATTAAAAAGCACATGCACAAAAGAGTATAATTTTGGATGGCATACTTCTCCATGAATTAAATAAAATCATCATCATGCATTTCAGTGGACTTTTTTTTCATGTGGTATCTTTTTCTTTATTCTACTGAGGTCTTCTTGCATAAAGAGTCTACTACTTGTTGTACAAATCATCTAATGAATTTTTTAATAAATAACAAAATAATAAATAATGAAAATGGGGTTTGTGCCAGTAATGGGTAGAATTTCAGTTCTGAAACTGCAGATTACTAGTTTCAGTTCTACGGGGATAGGTTACTCCAAGAAAGTAAAAAAAAATCCATTTACTGACCAGTTATGTGCTGTGTTCTCTCAAGGGTTTTGTCCACTTACTGTCAGAATCCTGTTCTTCCACCTTCTACCACTCTTGAAAGAACCTATTTAATTCCTTTGGGAAGGGCGTTCAATGTAAACACATCTGCATAACGTCTGTGCATTGAATTTAAGGTTTCTACTAAAAAAGATACCCCTTTTGCAGTTTGACTACTGCCAAAGACAAATTCTGCCTTCTGTTATCAGGACCCTGTCTCCAGATTCATATTAAAAGTATGAAGAGAAATTTTTTGCCATACATTAACTGGAAATAAATGTCTTCTGGCATTCATATGACCACCTCAATATCTTATGTTTCAGAAACTATTTGCTCACGTGTTTTGCATGGGCAGGGAAGCGTGAAATGACTTGTCCCTAGCATCATAGCAAAGGCAGGAGAGTTCACAGCTTATGCTGGATTTATCATTTGCATTTCTAATAGCTGAATTCCAACACCATCAACTCTTCCTCTGAAATTATTTATAGTTGCCTGCAAACACTTGTGTTTTTTCACTCTTAATACGAAGGTGGACGTTCTGCTTAATATAATTTCCAAGTTGCAAGTACTACTCTGTTTCTGCAGTCACTAGGATGCCATCCAAGTAATTCTGTGCAGCAGCTGCTCTACACTGATTTGAAAAAAAATACAGTCCTGAATTCCTGCATCCCAGGGCAACAAGTTACACTGGAATAATCCTGTCAATAACTGATGGCAAGGCAAGGTGACCAGCCAGCACCACCTTCTGGTATACAGGGACTGAGCTCGGTGAGCCCCTGCCCTCCTGTGATGAGCTGACTGAAGGAGGCATTGATCCATGTCTGAGGAAAGATTAATTGCTATTTTATAATCCTCATAAATTTGTGCATTGCCATCTGTTTTCACTACAGCACACATATAACAGGGAAGATTATCCCTTCATTTTCTATCTCCCTGCACTTCTGTTTCACAGAGGCTCTTCCTTTGGAAGCCTTTGTGGATGCACTCTGCTTTTGGACTTGGCTTTTAGACTTCACTTTTGAACTCAGCATTGTTAACAGAACCTGGTCCCAAGGTGAGCATAGGCATTTGCTCAAGGAGCAGATTCCTGCTGACCGAGCACGCTGCCCAACACCTGACCTCTCACTTTCTGAGACCAGCTGGTGAAGCAGACTCCTGTAAAACTCCAGACCCTCACCCACTCTTACTGCTTAATGCTCCTAAGTCTGCTGCCAGTGCCCAGCAGCTGGCAGAGCATCACAGGAGAATATCCAAAAGCCTGACACAGTCGCCTATGCACCCCCAGCTTCACTGGGGTGGGGACCTCTGCTGAGCCCCTCCAGGTTGTACTGACTGCAGTGGTAGCACCAATCTGCCAAAGCAGGCTGAAGGTGCATTCTTTTACAACATACTTTAGGCATACAAATGCAAAGAATATTGCATTGTCTGTCTTACTGTGTTACTACTACTGAACAGGGGTGACCAATTTTTGAAATGAAGAGCAGGGATAACACATTTCTTTAGAGAACTGAAAAGCAGCAGTCACATCAAAGATCGAGTATCACAAGTACTGAGATCTTGTATTAAAAACCCCAGATGGTGTGGCAAACTCTTTGGCAGTTATGCCTTAGCTCTGGCTAACTGAGAAACTGATGAAATTGCACATTTAATGATATTCCATTTTGCAAACCCCAGTTCTAATGGGGTTTTTTAGGGTTACAACAGACTCTGCTATTCTTTTCATCTACAAGAGTAAATAAGGAGCTTTTTGTTTTGCTATACCTAGAGGTCTCATGACCTTTATTAACAAAAAGCATCTTGAGCATTGAAATAAAAGCAGCAAACTTTCAGTGTCTCGTCATATCCAGGGGTTTTTTTTACGTTAGTTGATCCCACCTTGAAGAGATAACTTGCAATTAAATTAAATAAAACAGAAGATAAAACCTAACAGCAGACAGGTCTTCAATTTATGTGTGCCTCTAGTAAGAACCACAGAATCACGGAGTCAATTATGTTGGAAAAGACCTCTGAGATATTGAGTGCAACCTGTGACCAAACACCTCCATGTCAACCAGATCATGGCACCGAGTGCCACATCCAGTGTTTCCTTACCCCCAGGGACAGTACTTCCACCATCTCCCTGGGCAGCCCATTCCAATGCCCAATCACTCTCTCTGTGAAGAACTTCTTCCTAATGTCCAAACAAAATGTTCCCATGTGCAGCTTAAGATTGCATCCTCTTGTCCTATTCCTTGTTTTGCTTTGCTTGTGTGCACAACTTTTGCTTTCCCTATTAAACTGTCTTTATCTCGAACCATGAGTTTTCTAACTTTTACTCTTCCATTTCTCTGCCCCATCCTGCTGGTGGTGGAGTGAGCGAGTGGTTGCATGGCACTTAGTTGACAGCTGGGGTTAAACCATGGCACTTGGAAAAACATTTGTAAAAGACTTTTACAACTCCCTTTCGACACACTCTCTTACCCATACTGCATTTGATGGCCACAGGTGTAAGTAGCAGCAGTCAGAAGCAAAGTGCAGCAGGAAAGTCAAACTTAGGAATTTTTAGGTGAGAAGAAGGATCCTTTAGCACAAACTACACTCTATCCTGACCTTTGAACTTTTGATACTCTCTCTTCATTTTGTTCTCTGTTTAGTTATTAACTTAGCCTTGATAAAAAAAATCTTTACAGAAAATTTTACTAGTTTTCATGATCTCCTAAATCTGAACCTTGGTGAACTTTGTCCTGCAGCATCTGACTCCACATGCCTCTGTTGTACTGCCATAGCACCCAGTGGCATCCTCAGGATCTTCCTGTTCACCATAAGCTAGTTCAGCCCTCAAGGCGTCTCTATGGACTCTCCTAAAGCCCCAGCCTGTGGTACATCCCCGTTGGTGAACAGGGATGTACCACATCCTGTTGGTGAAAACAACAGGGCCTTTGGGAGATGATCTGACTCTTTCTGCTGTGTCAGCGTCCTTGCACAGATATGATAGCTCATGGGGCAGACTGTAAGGGGAAGATGAGCTCCTTCCAGATGCACCATGAAGAAGAGCCATGCTACTTTTCAGTCACAGTATAAAACATGTATTTTTATACAGCGATCCAAGAGAACAAGAGAAGATCATGCATAATCACACTCTAACCAGTCATCACTGTGGGCCAGATGCACTGTGCACTGTTGCCATATAAAGCACAGTGAAATTTTATAAATCCTGCTACAAAGAAACAAGATTTAATCCCAGTTACTTCTAGAAATGTCTTTCCTCTTTCTCCTTGTTTTGTTGGGAACTTAGCCCAGTCTCTACATGATTTAACAGCAAATTTCTTTTCCTATTCTCAGAACAGGAAAAATTGTCCACAGGTAGAAAGCAAATGCTTGAGATAGTCAAGCCTGAATTACAGTCAGCAGGCTTGAGCAGGGACAGGAGCTTGGAAACTATTGGAACTATTTGTTCAGAGAAAAGCCTTTAAGATTACACAAGCTTAGGATAAACCATTGGGAACAGAAGTTAATTTTACCCCTTTCTCTTCAGTGTTCTGGAATTTTACTTCTACAGTATACAGGAGAAAATAGCTCTCTATACATTTTACTTGTTACCAGCAAATGAAACACTGGCTCCCTGCCATGGAGATAACTGCTCTGGCCTACTCTTAGCTGAGCTAGATACTTGTCTGTCAAGCAACACAAGCAGCGCACATCAATGCCAGCCCATTTTCAGCAGAGTCACAGAACAGCTGGCATCCCTATACCTAAGTTTTCCACTCCACAAAATCAAAACAGTCTCATCATTCATTAGAAATGGTCCATGGCCCATGCTGTTTCCTCAGCCACCTCTGGCCTTGTGTGAAGAGTGTTTATTGATCACTAAAACTGCACCAGAGAACCTACTAATATTTTGACATTTCTACCACCTTGTCTCTATCCAAGACCAAGCAAGAACCAGACCAGGTGACCAGACCAAATTATTCATCCTTCCAGCTCTTCGGATTAACTGGATAACTGACTCTTCACCAGATAACAGAGAAAGTGTTGATGCCAAAGGTGGTGAAAGCTGGGAGAGACGAATTAGAGAATTTCAGTGTGAAATCAAAAAAGATCTACTTGTAATTATCTACTGGAACAAGAAATGGCATTGGAAAAGTCTTTCTCATGCCTCTGCATGCTGCCATAAACCTATGCACAGTGAAAGGCATTCACAGTCAGCTTTTAAATGATTTTAAGCCTTATTGCATATTGCCCTAAAGATATCGTAGTATGACATGGCATAAGTTTGTTGCCCATGACGTTTGTTTTAATTCCTACAATATGACAGCTTGGCATTGTGACTGCAGTGGAACTCAAGAATGGAACAAAGTGCAAATAAACGTTGATGTGCTGGATGCATACAACAATTAAATTTGCCATTGGCAGCACAATTTGAAGCAATATTCAGGAAACTTCCGGTCATGGCCCTTTTCAAAAATGTCAGTCTGCAGTAAAGTATATGCATGTACATGAACAGAAATAAAACTGCAGACTTTTAAAAATTAGTGGTGATGGGGATATGCTTAAACTTTTTAACTTATTGCTACTGACACCAGTGTGCACCTTCTAATCTTGAAAAAAACCTACCTTTATTAATGGAATATTGAACAAAATACTTTATCCTGTGAACAAGATGGACTTCATGCATTAAAATATTTTAAAAACCAGAATGTTAATTTTGTTTTTAATTTCAGAATTTTACATCAAAGTTGAGAAACTTTAGCTCAAAAAGAGTAAGTTTAAGTACTGAAGAAGAGTAATTACAGTAACTTTAGCCACAATCCATGTGATCACTTCATGTTCAACAGACTTTTTGTCCAGAAAGTATCTCCTAAAACAGCACACTAGTTGATGTCTGACTGGTTGATGTCTGACTTCCAATGAAAGTCCATTCCAAGAAAAACTTCGTTGCGACTGCAAAGTATGTCTTGAAGTAGAAGAAAGACCTGATGTGCTGCTACTGATGCCTAAAACTGGGAGTACCTGAAACAGAGACTGAACAAAGTTAGTGAATAAAGTATGAATTTATTGAAGGCCTTTGAGTGGTGCAGGCGGCGCTAGCCTTAGAGCAGGCGCTACCATATCCATTTCCATTTCCTCCCTGTGACTACTCCCCAAATCTAACGATAACTGTGGTTTCTGGTTTTTTCCTTTCCTCCTTAGAAGTAATATACCTTCTTTCTTAGGTTCCCACAGCTTTTCATCCTCTGTTATAGCTATGAAAAGCCTTAAATAATCCAACTCCGAATACCGTCGCTCTTCACGCAAACAGGAGGCTAGGTTTGATATTAATTCATTGTCAAAACTTCCTAACTGTGGCCATTTCTGATTGTTATTTAGCTTATAGGTTGGCCACATTTGTAGTGATAATCTAACAAGGCTTTCTTTTGCATAGAACTGGTGTTCCCCTACCAGTTTTTCCCAGTTTGCTAACACTATATCCAAAGGGCAATCCTTAGGTATTTGAGCATTATTTACGAGAGAAGAATTATTACCCATGGTCCAATCTTATAAGCAGAAAA
>VZRJ01005613.1:272657-322513 GCA_013397565.1 Ptilonorhynchus violaceus
CACCCCCTCCCAATTCACTTTTGTTTATACTTAGGCCTAGGATAGTGACCTTGTTTTCCAGGCCTAAGAAGAATGTTTTGTCTAACAAGAATGTGAAGCACATAATATGGAGTTCAGAATTACACCCTAGTACAGTGCAGGGTTAGAAAAATCCAAAAGCTAATTCTTAAGGCATCACTATAGCCAGCAGAATATAAACTCTTAAATGCTTTCTATTAAGACTGAAGCAATTCATTCTGTTAACCTCAAATAACAATATAAATCAAGGTCCATATATTCAGTATGCTGAATGTGAAAGTAATAAGGGAAGTTCCTGGGGAAGTTGTAGCAGAGGATGATGCAGCAGCTGTAGCCCTCCCTTCATGTCAAGCAGGAATAGAGCGGTCCCCAAAATGCTCAGCCCTGGCTTTTGTATTTGTCTGTGTTGTGGCATTATAAGTTAAATTTATCTAGTTCTGTATAGTTCAGATGGGTTTTGTTTATACTATAGTGGAACTCTAACTACAGTTTAAAGTTTTCACTATACTGGTTTCAAAAAATCAGAATGGTTGGGATTGCAAGGGAACTCTGGAGATCATCTAGTCCAACCCTCGATTTCACAGTGTGATTACTGTTTCAGGTTAAAGATGGCAAGCCAGTATTTTCAATGTACAGGATTTTCAATCCAGGTAAAAGCACAACAAAGATACAATAATTGATTTTTAACTCTGTGGCTGGTGAGGCCATTCAGATGAATCAGGTGAGCAGAGCTGGGCACAAGATGACTTGCATTTTTTGACTAAGGAATCTCATTCAGAAGCAACACTGCACCCCTCTTTGTTCACCTTAGCTCTGCCCCTGGGATCCTGCATGCAGCCAGACCCACTTGCAGCTATCAGTGTGACAGTGCTGCCCTGCCTGAGCCCGTCTGCAAACACTGGCACATCACTCGGCTTTCAGGCTACTGAGCAAGGGCTCGAACAAGCTTTAGACACAGGAGCCTTTGAAGCTTTGTGCAGGAATAGAAGGGGGTATCAGTGAAAAGAAAGGAGTGTGACCTCCTTCAGTCTCTCTCACCCTGTGGGCGTCAAAGCAGAACAAGCATTAGCCTTCAGTGTATTGAATTAATTTGTACGATTGCGGCTCATAATGTTTGCATGGTGCTTTACGTACATGATTCTTGAGATGCCCTAGAGCAACACACATGTTCTAGCATAATCTGTACCTTTAAAGACTGTTTCATGAGCCTTGTTGTATCAGCTCTCTGTTGTTCCAGTTAGACAGTAAAGAACAGGTAGCTGGAGCTTGCAGGGGGTCCTTATGGTCTTTCACCCAAGCCATGTGCATCAGATCTCACCATTCATATTCCAGCAGCAAACTGTCACAGGGCACAAATGCCTTTGATGTCTCTAACTCCCAAGTTTATTAAAATAGGTGAAGAGTAAAAAACGATTACACAAATCACAACTCAGCTGTCTGAAGCTGTGACAGATCTCATACCTCCTGATATATCATTTTTCTAAGTGATCTGATGCCCCTGCAGACATGACATATGGTCATTCTGTGATTCCCCAGTCTTTGGGAAGGCTGTTCAAACAATCCTTTGGATTTCCATTTGCATGGTGTGGCAAGCAAAGTAGAGTGTTG
Source organism: Ptilonorhynchus violaceus (assembly GCA_013397565.1). Taxonomy (NCBI): domain Eukaryota; kingdom Metazoa; phylum Chordata; class Aves; order Passeriformes; family Ptilonorhynchidae; genus Ptilonorhynchus; species Ptilonorhynchus violaceus. Next base: position 274,284 of record VZRJ01005613.1, read on the forward strand.
GGATAGTCATCTTTCATCAGGAAAAGAAAGTACGTGTTTCCTGTTCAGTGGGTAGCATCCTTTCATTCATTGCTCACAGAACTCACCTCAAGAAACGTGGAAGCTGAAGGTATGGGAAGCTGTTCCCCTCACCACAGGTAGGTGATCAGGTAAGTCCCTTCACCTCTTCAGGTGGGCCCATGCAGACTGAAAGACAAGTGAGCTGGATCTCATTCCCACTGGACATATTTGTCTTTTTTTCAGATCTTGTGCTTCCGGCAAGTGTGATTGTTTCTTTTTAACACAACCCAAGTGATTTTTTGGGAGGTTCTATGGAATTTCATGTCAAACCAACTCTTTTGGATTGTTCAATGTGAAGTTTTATCTTCATTTTTCTCCTCACAGGATATATGAACTGATGGTTTGATCAAGGAACAAAGTTGCTTCTGATTTTTCTGATTCCCACAGAAAAGGACCTTTGAAAGACTCACCTTTTCACCAGGGGGAAAAAAAAAAAAGCAGGAAACAACCTTTTTGTTAATTAGGCTGGAGAAACAATGAGTAAAACTAATGAAAGCAGTAGAAAACTCTTTCTATTGACATCTGTCTCTTAGTGCCACTTCTCATGAAACATTTCAATACATTTATTTTGTGTCCATGAAGGAAAACGTGGATGTTCAAAGCTTTCTGCTGACATTAGAGAATTTGTTGCAGAAAGGAAAAAATCTTTCTGTTTCTTGCCTGCGTAGTTCAGGTTAACTTTTTTGAAAAGCCTATTTTTTACTTTTTATTAAGGCCTCCCTAAACTCCTTAATCAATCTGAATATTTCTTCCTTTTTGAGTTGCAATTACTGACCTTCTTTTTTAAAAAAAAAATTTATTTAAAATTAGTCCACCATTTCAGAAAATTAAAAAAAAAGAATCTGAGATTTTTGAGATCAAATGGCTGAAGTGAAATCCTTTCTCTCTGAAAGTCAGTGGGAATTCTACAGGGGTACAAAAGTTATCATAAACAGGGGAATGAACAATGAGTGTTTGAACCTCATTCCTCCAAAAGATCCAGAGGAGAACTCTTCTGAGCCTGCTTTTCAGCCGTTCACTTCAGGAACAGAGGCTGACACCCTTAGACACAGAATCTCCCAAGTCTCTTTAAGGGAACATGATGGGAAGAGATACTACCTGATGAATGCTGTGTATGAAAATAATGCATATATTTGTTACTCCTGTTCTAGGTAGTGTGGGATTACAGATTGCACACTTTCGTCTTACTTGGTTCAATTTTCGTTACTTAAACCAAAGTTGCTGCCACAATAACCTACCATAAAAATTCCCTCATCCCTCATAACTGTTGCTCTTGTTATCTCTCTGTTTGCTTCTGAGGAAGATGTTGCATGTTATCTCCTTTAAATCTGTGCAATGGCACAACCTGCAATGATGATGCAAAGCTAGAAAATTAATTCTGGACCCTATCCTCAATGCACATACAATAGAGAGTTCTCTAGTAGCTGTAAGAAAGACAAAACACAGAGCTGATTCACTTCACTGTCAGAAGACTAGGCAGCCAAGGTTTCCAAGCTGATTACTTACTAAAAATCAAGAAATTCTACGAAAGTGAATTAATATAAGCTTTAACACAAAGCTAAACATTGTCTGCTTATGGCATTTCTTCTATTTTCTTCCCAGTGGGCCCTGGGGTTTTGCCCTGTGGTTCCATAATGATGTCAGGTTGTATGAATTCATTTTCACTTTTTAAAGGAAAAAATTTGTCAACACTGTCATTCAAAATGTAATATGAGTGGTTCTGTTCTGCTCTTGCCTCTCTTCTGCCTCTTTAAAATATATCAAATCAAATATACACAATCTAGCTGGTGGTTGTGTATATTACACAATTGTGTAATATTGTGTATATACATAATTTTTTTTCTTTATAATTTTCCTGAATTGTCTCTACTATCCGTGAACATTTTTTAAAATCTCAAATTATGTTATATTTGGTAATGACTATGAGCTTCCCCTTTTGAATGTAGTCCAACAACATGATCCTAAATTTAATTTCTGTTACTTGCCTTGTCCAAAAATATTGTAAACAGCCAGTTTCTTCTCATAGGAAATCAACTTAAATAACTGCAGAGAAGTTCCTTTTGGATGTGTAGAAAGGTGTTCTCCTAAAAGAAAACTGTAACCTCACTTTTCTCTTAGCTGGAAGGTAGTGGAATTTGCAGCGCATAAATAAAGTGCTTGTGAAGGCTCAGCCAACTGAACTTGTATTCTCTCCTTCCCAGTTATGGCTGAGGGAAACCAGGTCGGCTCCCTCTGTTCCTCTGGCAGGTGAACAACTTGTTCCATCCTTTTTCTGTTGTTTGTTTGGAAATCAAAAGGAGCAATTTTTGGAGAGGAAGCTGATAGTGTATGCATTAATCATAGCAGTTTGTGGGGGAATCTCCTCTGGGGCTGTACAAGGAGAGGAAAAGCAAGCACCTGCTTCAGGAAGCAAGCCCTTCGGGAGAGACTGCGAAGGCAAGTCAAGGCAAACAGTTGCCTTGCTGGTGAGGGTAGGCTGAGGAAGACCTTGCTGTAAAACACGCCAGCAGTGGGACTTGGAGGAAGCTGTGCAGGGGGAGACTTTTCAGAATATTTCAGCACATAATAGATACAATCGGGGGCCACTGGGATTTTCAAAAGTATTAGAGCAACTCAGGTGCTTTACACCCACTTACTGGAAATTCCTGTCCTGTTCTGCTGCTTCAGAGCTTGTAAATGTGGCTGATCATCTGAGCATTATATACCCACAAATGCCCGGAGCTGAATGGGACCGAGATGGTCCTAGAAACCTTCTTTAGATGTAGAACTAAGTTAGCAGGCCAAATTGCAGCTGCAGCAGGGCAACTCGCTCAGCCAGGTGCCCCCTCTGAGCCCATTGCCACAAACTTTGTACACTGTGGCAGGGGAGGGGAGAGGTTGAAAACGTTTGAAGAAATACCCTCAGTCCCTGCAGGGAGTGAGGAGAGGGAAAAGCACTAAAAGAAATGTAGGTCTCGAGAGGGAATCAACAGTTTACAAGTTAAAAATTGATCTAAGTTAAAACTGAGAGCTCAATATAGCTCCCTAGGCTCAAGAGGTTTTGAGTATCCTACTCTTTCACTCATTACACACAGTTGTTACAAATGTTCTAATGGCACTTGAGGACTTGGTTTGGTGGTGAACATCTTGGTGATGCTAGGTTAACAGTTAGACTTGATGATCTTAAAGGTATTTTTCTACCTCAACAGTTCTGTGATTCTGTGATTCTAGATCCGACAGAGTGTACCTAAGTGGTGACAGTCTCATTTTTTATCACCTGCACATAATTGTTTCCATTCATTCTTCCATATTTCTATTATATCATTCTTGCTCACCTTTGTTTTACCCTTTGGCTTCCAATCGTGTTTTTTTGCCAGTACCATACTACAGCCATAAGACCCTAAGTGAACAGTAGTGAATTGTGTTAGGAATAGTATTAGTGTTAGGGGATGGTAAAATGATAGTTCAAACTATGTTCTCTGGGAGCAGGAAGAGGTGTATTTTCTGCCATTCTCATAACTGACAACTACTGTCACCTCAAAATTCCTGATTACTGAGAGAGGTGCCACCACATTATGCTCAGCAGAGTCCTCTGTTGCAGATGAGTGATTTAGGGTTGCTCAAAGAATCACTGTCAACGATATCAGCAAAAGTGGCTTTAATATGAACTTGTGAAAGTACAACTTAGAAAAGATTGATGGCAAGGTTCACTCTGTTACTTAGTACATAGATGAAAGAAAAAAAGGAAAATAGAGTTAGAATTGAGCCAGAATAATTTACACAGAAACCAAAGACTCAAAAGGGTAAGGAAGACCTTCCCACCGAGTCAAGAGTCTCAGAGTGGGCACCCTTGCTTTCTAAACTGTTGGAGTTTAGGTGCAGCTAGGTCAAATCTCAGTCTCAGACTTGGACAAAGATTTATGTCTAAAGGAATTAGCTACACAGATTTCATTGGTCTTGATTTAGCACACTCTCAGCTGCTTCCCAATGATCTGTTGTGAGTAAGGTGCCTTTCCACCTTGGGTAAAGAAGGATCTTTAAGTCTTGGGTAAGGAATTTCAAAACTTGAGAGACATCCCAGCTCAAGGGAAGAGTTACTGAAGTGTAGTCCAGTTGAAATTTAGAGGGAACTCAATCAGACTCATACAAAGATCTGTCCCTAGTAGAAGGAGCAACCTTGAGAGGTGTCCCAGCTCAAGGAGAGATCACTGCCCCTTGTCAGGGAGAGCTTGAAGGCAGCTCCCTTAGTCTGTCATAGTTATGGGACAAGGTGGTTTCCTTGTAGTCAGATTGCATACATTGGAAAAGGTGTGCATGAGACTCCTTGTACTCTCATCTTTCTTCCCAGAGTCGTGGAAAAGCCACCTGCAATTCATGCATTAATATTCCAGGCTCATGTCAATCAATGCTCTCTGTGTCATGGCTCCTTTGTGGATGTCCTAGGGGAGTTCTTGGCCCAGCTACAGTGAAGGCCTTTGCCTCCTTTGGAGCCTGTACCAAACTGTTGCTCATTTGATTAAGGGGTCCTACTGCTCATTTGGTTAAGGGGTGAAGTGCATCTGTTGCATCCACTTCCCACCATCCTGCACCATCCTGCACTGACCACAGCAGCACAGCTGGGAAACCACAGAGATCCAGTTTTCACTTGGACTTCAAAATACCTTTTTTTTTTAAGAAATATATTTGAAGGTGCCCTTGTAATTGTGCGTGGTGACATATAACCTCTGTTTCAAGATTGCTGTGGTTTCATATCACCATTAATCAATGCAACACGTATTAACTAAGTACTTCGTTCTGCTTTTGCATGATTTATTAGGTCTTCCTTCATTAATGTGTTTGATCAGAAAACTAATTAAACAATGAACTGTGACAGTAACACATACTTTGCATCCATTATTAAAAACAGGTTTCTTGGAATAAAAATGTGGTAATGAATACTTGAGTTACCATGGGCTACACTTTATTTCCAATTATCTGAACTGTTATTAGCACTAATCCTTGGCTTTCCCATTTATTAGCAAGCTAGATGTGACAGTGCTAAAGACAAGCATACTAAGTTTGTTTTCAACACTAATACTTTAAATATCACCAAGTAGGGAGTAAGTTCCTACATGTGAATTACCATACAGGCATAGTCTATATATTAATGTCTGCTTTTTTTGAAACCATATAAGGCCTCATTTTTCATCTTCATTACCAGTCTCTGAATGTACTCATAACACATCTGGAATTTGCTTTGTTGAATGCAAAAATATTGATAATGTCTCCATGAATAAAGTAAGATTTAGTTCCCCTAAACAGAATTTTAACTGTCCTGGTTTTGACCAGGAGAGAAAGTTAAATTTTTCACAGTAGCCATGAGGGGGTGGAGCCTGTAGCCCTGTGGGCATATCTAGGTTGTTATTCTATCCCACGCAGATTGCTGCCAGGGATGGAAGTAAGGGACTCTTCTTCTGGGAAGAAGGGCTGAATTAAGGCTGTCATGGTTTAGGAATGGTATTCCCCAATTTAGTAGTCCTACCTAAAAGAAAACCAAGAGCTGCTCCTCTCCCTCCTCGGGTGAGAGAGACAAGAGGCAGAGATTATGGGTTAAGAACAATTTACAGCAACGAGATAAGAAAAATGAACTGCAAAATCAACATCAATAACAAAAGTGTGCAGAGGAGGTGACTTATATGCAAAATGCTCGCTGAGTGAACAACAGTCGATGGGTTTCCCCCTCCCACCACGCTTTTTCTTGACCTGAAGCCACGCCCTTCTTCCCTGAAGTGAGAGTCCCTTATTTCCACTCCCAAGCGGTGATGCAAGGTGGTGTAGAATAACAACCTAGACATGCCCACATGGCTCCAGGTTTCACCCCTTCACGGCTACTGTAAAAAAATTAACCCTGTCCTGGCCAAAACCAGGACCAAAATTATCTTTAAAAATTTCAAAGTTATTTTCTTACTTACTCTTCAGAATGCATCCTTCCTGTGCCATTGTGGTTCATTTTCCCATGGTTTACTGAGCCTGGTTTATGCCAGTCAGATTACCCATGCTGTTAGATATTCAGAGCTCACAGACAGCAGAGCTGTTTACCTGCCTGAAATTCATTCCACTCACATTCCACCTTCACATACTGAGAATAGTGCTCACGGGGCATAGTCTGCATTTTTCATCTCACAGTTATTTCTAAGGAAAGTGCCTCATATATTTATGTAATGAAAGAATAAGAACAAATAAAAGTAACCATTCCACACCCCTAAAGAGCGAGATACTCAGTATCACTTTTTGTTACATGCCACACTGCTATTTAAAGTCCCTCCTCCCTGTCATAATTGCGGATTGACACAATAATCCAGCAAGCTTGTTTGATTCCTCAAACCTGGAACCCAGACTGTTTTGAGAAATATTGCATTCCTGGAACCATGCATTCATTCATGTAGGCCTTATTAAACTGTACAGTTTTGAGAAGTTTCCCTTTTATTCCCCTGTTCATCCAACTCTAGCTTTAGTGTTCTACACCATCATCATTGGCAATTAATTTCCTCAGTGACAGTGTCAGATACTGCTCAGATCATCTCCCAGATGAGGCTGGCCGTGAGCTGATTAGCTTCTCAACCAGTAGGACATTTGGAGCAATACATTTCTGTAATGGGTTTTAGCATATGCTAGAGAAAGTGAATATTTCAGTGAGAGAGAGTTTCCCACCTTTCCTGAAGTCAGTTTACAGTGTACCGTTGCCATCTGACTTACAAAATGCACATGCAATCCCATCTGGATGAGTTAGAAAGTTATCTGCCTGCACCTATCCTTCACTTCTAGCTGAAAACCACACATTATGCAAATCCCTGTGCTCTGATGGAGAACAAAGATAAGCAATAAGAAATCAAAGGGGTTTATAATCAGTGTGCATTTCTTACAACTTCTGTGTTCCTGAACAGACCTCCACCTTTCTCACTGCAGTCAGCTGAGTGTAGCAGTGATCGTCCTCTAAATAACTACTTACTGTCTTACTCTTAGCAGCTCCTACTTTCCTCTTTTAAATTGGTGTCTCACTAACAGAAGTATGCATCTGTCTTCTTTCTGCCTTATGCAGAAGCCAGAGCACACATACCCTACACGTGTAAGTACGTCAGAGCCATACCTGCTTCTGTGTGTGCTAAAAAGAAATGGGCTGCTCTTTTGAATACGGAAATTATTTTGAATTGAAATTGTTTTGAAATTCATTGACTCATTTCACTGCTACTCACATAACTTTTAAGTTTTTTCTAATTGTGAATTTAGAAGTAACAAGGTACAATCAGTAACACAGCTCAATCCCCAATTTTCACTGCACTAGAAACAGACTTTTGTGCAGAGTTCTCTGACTGATGTCATTTAATTAGACTACATAGTGCAAGTACCAGGATGTTTTGGAGCATTTTAATGTTGTACTAGAATGTGCTTAACATTTATGTTATACGCTACTAGATAAAACCACTGTTTTAGCATTTACCATACCTGCAGTATGGTTAATATATTATACAAGCTTCATGTGCTTTCTAGAGCTTGATACAACCTCATAGCTCCGTGATTTTGCATATTCTAGTAATTGTCATTAATTGTGATATAGATGAAAGAACATTATTATCAGTAGGGAGGGGGTAAGAACATAAAAAAGAAAACACAAAAAAGCCCTAAAATTTCTTCATGCAAGACACATAATCCTTTTACTTAAGCAAAGATAATTTAAGGACACCATTAGTCCTTATCTGAGATAAAGACTTAAACATCAAGCTGCTATGAAAAATTAACTCTGATAAGTAGGCAGACAGGTCTGTACATGACCCACATCACTCTCACTTGTTTCACCTTCCCCACAACCTGCTGTGTCAGTAACTAACCCTTGTTCTGTGTTATCAGCTCCCAGCCTCGGGCTGAGCTTTCAGGCCCCTGTGCCGTTTGAGCGCTGTTGGCGTCGTGCTTCAAACAGTTCTCTCAGGCACTTTGTGAGGGTCCGATTGCGGATGTTTTTCCCGAGTGGATGCTGAAAACTGAATGCTTTGTTTTATCATATGCCAGCTTAGCTGCAGCCCACACTCCCTGTGCAGACCTTTGAAAGGGAGTTTAGCTTGTAGTATACTTTACAGTTCATTCAGAGCTCAGAGGCCACAGATCTGCACTCGTGTTTCGGTTATGGGCAATGTCAGAGATCCCTTTAAGGTGACATGTATTTATATCTTTACTGCAGCATGTGGCGTGGACCCTCAGAGACAAAGCAATTTCACATTATCTTGACATTATCCAACCTCACTGAACTGTTAAAGCTTACTAAGTTCTTCTAACTGGCCTGGGATATGGTAGAATGTGGTGAAAAGTGTTTCAAGGGGAATTCTAATGCTGAATATTTAATGAATATTTGTCAACAAGTTCCTGAGCTACAGATGGGGTGAAGAAAGACGTTATACATAAAAAACAGTCACTTCAGAGAAGACCACACATAGAGGCCAGATCGTAATAGAGTGCTTCTGCCGTGCCAGTTGCCCAGAAGAATTTCTGCTCCAGAACTTTGTCTCCATGGGAACTTCCTTCTCTTCAAGCTGTTTTAACTCAGTACTATTTTGTCCTAGATTTTGTAGTTCTGCCAGTACCCAAGCTGACCATGAAAGAACTGACCACCCAAAAGCACTAGAACAGTTGATTTGTCCCCCTGTTTTTGAAAAGGAAAATCACCAACTTGTTGATAGAAAACTGCAAGTGGAATGTGGTTTACATTTCTATTTGCATTTTTCTAATTACTGCAGCACCTTGCAGCTGTATGGCTGGTGAAACAGCGGAAAGAGGAGTTTTAAGGCCCATTCAATATGAAGAGTGGCTAGAGAGAGACCACTTAAAATGAAAGCACAGGAGCTGCTAGTTTGCCAGGCATTGCTTTCAGACAACAGCTTTATAAGTCCTTGTTTTTTCCCCAAAATGTTTGCTGAGGGGGTTTTAAATTACGATGCTTCTGCCAGTTGTAACTCACCTCCTCACCCATGGGGGTGGCTACTTGGTGGATATCCCTTCAGGGTGGCAAATTAGCTGTGCAGCTGAAGATCCATGGATCTCAAAGATCTCCCATACTCTCACTCTTCTATACGTAGCATGAAGGGAAGTGTCCACACACTGTTTACTGCTTTCCTGTCGGAGTAATTCCTTGCCTTTTAAGACAGGCAGCTCAAACGTATAGTAGACTCACTGCTACTTCAGAGTTATTTGTGTAGCAGTCTGGCCCTCCGTCTGCATCAGGGTGGCAGAACAAATGTCTGTACTTTTTTTTCCCTCTTATACAAAGTACTGCTTGAGCACAAAGACAGCTGGCCGCCTGTCACTACACAGAAGATGTACAGACTCACTTAAAAAACAAAAAAAAGCCGGATTTTACCGTTATTTACAGGAACATGAAGATCCCACAGATATAACCCAGCTGCTGTACATTGATATTTCAGCCTTCAAAGAGCTCTTCTTCCTTCTATATTGAGCCACTTCCTGTGCTGAGAAGCTTTAGATGGATTATTTATGGCTTTCCAATGTCCCGTTAGATTCCACAACATTGTGTACTACAGGAAGGGAAAAATGTGCAGATTTTGGAGCCTGCTTAGGTTTTTCTTAAAGGATTGAAAAAATAATGTTCTCCAAGAACAGCATTTTCTCACACACTGAATTATGCTGAAGCAATTGTGCTGCAAACATGAATCTAATTAGATTTTGCACTTTTTAAGTCATTATCACTCTGTCAGCTACTCAAGCATCACTGAAGGCAAAAAGCAGAAGTTGCTGGGGAGTGCATGCATTCTTCAGCCCAGACTTGATCCCATCCTTCTTACCATGGCACAATCAAGAGCAATGTATGCTTTTGTATCTCAAGGAAAACGGTCAGGTTTTATCCCAATGAATGGGTATCAACTCACGAAAGCTTTTTTTTTTCATTCATACTGTTTTATCAGCCATTTTTCAAAATGGAAAACAAAGCATATTACTCCAAAGTGAGTGTTATAGAAAGACCCATTAGATTAGAGTTAAACCCAGAAACCAAGAATAGTTCCTAAAGCCAAACATATTTTATTTGACCAAAACCAACCAAGAGCCCTTTCTCTGAAATTTCTGTGCACTTTTGTAACATGCTCAGAAGGTTGTGTGTTCTAAAACACATATAAGTAAAATATGTATAATACCATCACACAGTTGTTGGAACTATTTAGAGAGCAGAGAATGGAAGTCCAAACTAAATAGGACACGTTCTAGGCTGTGGAAACTGAAGTATGAGGAATTTTAGGTAGATATCTACTGTAGGAAGAAGCCTGGCCCCTGAGAACTGATCTTTCACCTTGCTGATAGTTCCTGAGGCGAAAAACACCAAAAAGATGCTTTGTTGTGTATTTTCTGGACCCAGAAAGTCTGACTGGAGTACTCTCTCCCCTGTCTTGTCCTAGGGAAGGTGATCACAGTTCCATCCAAATTTACTGGCTACACATGAAACAACAGAGAGGATCAGTGAATTGCACTCACTACCATCAGCATCTGAGAAGAAGGGGGCCATAAGGAAGACAGAGATACTTTGCCAAGAGGCATTTTAGGCCTGTAAGATAAATATGTGAACAGAGAGTACCTGTGCCTCAAAGCAACACAGCTTTCTGCCAGCTGCCTGGCACATCTGAGGGCAGGTCCAGCACCCCTCAGCAGCAGCAGAAGCAGCAGCAGCAGCAGCTATCTGTACACTTTTGCAGCCCCACACACACCTGCAACATGCTGGATGCACACAGGCTGCTCACCCAGAAGACTGTGACACATCAAAAATAAACCTGCAATTCACACACAGCAAAATATCTCTTTTGTGTTACCATCAAATGTGCTCTGCTGAGTAATAGTAGAAAGGACAAGCCGCTTGAAAGAGGCAGCTGATCCCAAGCTTTCTACTCAGAATGTTTTAGTGTGTGCCTTCTTTTAGATTCTTTCACCGCATTTTGGAAGAATTTGTATCATGCAATCCCCCAGTATTTTCTTTCTAAATATAGTGTAAATTTTCTTTCTAAATGTAGTGCAAATTTTCTTGAGTATATGAAGGGATATAACTTTGTCTCTGTAACTGTATTTCACTGAATTCAAAGCAAATGTGAAGTGTCTGAAAGCATTTGGGTTTTTCTGAACATATTTTGTCATACTTTAAGGAAAAAAATTTCTTATCCAGGATTTATGAGGAGCAGCTGAGATCACTTGGTTTGTTCAGCCTAGAGAAGAGGAGACTGAGGGGAGATCTCGTTGTAGTCTTCAACATCCTCACAAGGGGAAGTGGAGGGGCAGGCACCGCTCTCTTCACTCTAGTGACCACAACAGGGTTCAAGGGAACAACATGAAGATGTGTCATGGGAGGTTTAAGCTGGATATCAGGAGAAGGTTCTTCACCCAGAGGGTGGTTGGGCACTGGAACAGGCTTCCCAGGGAAGTGTTCACAGCCCCAAGCCTGACAGAGTTCAAGAAGTGTTTTAACAAAGCTCTCAGGCCCATGGTGTGACTCTCGAGGTGTCCTGTGCAGGGCTAAGAGTTGGACTTCAATGTCCCTTGTGAGTTCCTTCCAACTCAGGATATTCTAAAATTATGTGAAATACCTGAAGTTATTTTCACCAGGTACTTCTAATACGTACTTCAAACTTTCTTTAAAATATCAAACTCAGAGAATTAATTGTAAGAATTCCAGACATCTTTTCACATTCAATGTTCAAGAAATCTGTATTTCTTTATGTGCTGTACTTCAGATATACCCTTCAAAGGAAGAAAAGAGTCCTTACAGGTCTTCAGGTGCTTATGGTATTGACAGTTCTACAATGCTGAGAGCTGAAGTCTAAACATAAGCAGCAGCAGGAAAGAAAAAAAATATTTTCCCCCTACTTTCTTCACTTGTACAATTCACTCTACAATTTTCAGCGCCCCTGAGAAAATATTCTTTGTCCATTTCTTTTGTAACTATACTACAGTTACTGTAACTATAGTTACTTTTATAACTATAGTTACTTTTATAAAGAGCACTGCAAACACAAATTAAGAATAAAAGTTTCCAGTGAAGCACGGCATCAAGAATTTTTCATGCAGGCTACTGCCAAAGGTAATTCTGAAGGCTCTTTTGTCAGTATATGCTTCAGAGCACAGTAAAACGAAATCTTTTAAGGCAGGCAGTCACAGGCTCTAAAAGATATCACATATAGCACAATGACATTTAAAGAGGCTTCAGAAGTTCTGTTAAGTGCAACCTGTATCTAAGTCAAGGCATTATGTCTCAAACTTGCAGCTGTACGTTTTAATATTTCGCTTCAATGTGACATTAACTCCCTTTGGCATCTTTCGAAATCATAAATCCATACAAATCAAAAGTTTAAATATTGTCAAGATAAATAAAAGTGTAGTGGTGTGCCTGGAGGGACTCTTAAGGTCTTTGATTCCTTTTAGAATCTCTGTCACCAAGTTGAGGAGAAGTTGGGCTGATTTTCCTGCTTCTGATGGAGATAGCTCAGTGGTGGGTACTGCCAGAGCTGAAGCTGTGGGAATGGGGAATGCACTGCCGAGTCGGATGCCCTTGTTAGTGCACTGTATGCCATTCTTCCACCCCACTCATCTCAGCTGCATTGCATTTTTTGAATACAAGCGGTTCTGCAAAAGACAACAGGAAAAGGAATGAAAAACCTAAGGAGAATATCTCCATATTGTGTCCACAACCTCAATTTCTCCTGAACCAAGTGATGAGCTTCTAACAAGCAACAGGTTCAGGTTTTCCCACCTTGTCACTGTTTAGTGATGACATGGAGGAGCTTCTTGCAGAACTAGGAGCATTGCCTGCTACTCAGTCTACAGGATTTCCCCTGTAAATCGATCAAAAACCTAGATTCAGGATTGAACTTTTTTGTTCAAAATGTTGACTTTTTTGTTTACACTTATGTCTATGAAAAGCTGGGATATTGAAAGAAAACATCTTCACAAACAGAAACAGAGGGAGGAGGGATTACTAATCGGCTCTAAAGTCAGGCTATTGCTCTAAGTGTGTTGTGCTGGGGGATAAAAAAAAAGTGCCTTATATGTAAAATACTTCATAAACTTGTCATGATATACTGACAATTAATTAAAACAATTAATAATGACATGCTGACAAGTCTACTGCTTTTAATATTGTGAAGGGTTTGCGGCTTCATTCATGTGCCATTGTACTCAGGGGACACCAAACAGATTTGTACTAGACTATTAAGTACTGTTGATTTTTAATGTAGAGCAAATAGAACTAAGTTCTACCCTGAGATAAAAAGTTGTAGAGTCTTGAAGAATAATACAGAGTTTTATCTCTTGTATGAACGCCCTCACAGTATTAAAAAAGGACGGGGAAGCACACAGGTGTGCATACACACATACATCTATATACAACTGCTTACATATTTCCTTGTGAATGTGAGAACTGAATTAAGAGACAGGGAACTGAGTGAGAGCGAGAGCAAGTGAGTCTCCATCCTTGGAGATATTCAGAAGTCATCTGGACATGGTCTTGGACAATCATTTGTAGATGTTCCTGCCTGAGCAGGGGAGTTGGACCAGATGACCTCCAGAGGTCCCTTCCTATCTCAACCACCCTGTAACTCTGATTTTGTGATTCCTACAACTAGAAATAATAACAGTAAAAACCCGAAAAACTAAACCCTACGCGGCTGAAATACAAGGCAAAAAAATCAAATTTTGTTACTTCCTTAGCAGTATTATTATTTCAGAAGTATTAAAAAGAGTACATGTGGCATACATAAAAAGTCCATCTCTCCATCTATCCATCTGGAAATTGCTCTGACGGCACTTGTCTCAGAACATGGTGAGGATGTCAAGAAGGTGACTTTTTTGTGTTGCCTTTCATGCCTGCACCCCTGAATAGGATCTATCCTCAACTACAATTTCATGCTTGTTTTTCTTTCTGCTCCACTTTTGTGCAAGTGGAAATGGAGTCCTTCATCCCAAGCAGCTACAGCTTCCTGTAGCTGCTGTGCACATCAGAGAAACCTGCTGACTGTCAGTCAGTGCCTTCAGCTATGACTTATTTTGATGCCATAATTGTCTCATGAAATGCTAAGGTCTGCAGTGCAGAAGTAAAACTATTATTAGTGAGTTTAAAATGTACTCGGTATCTGCCCACACCTTCAGTTACCAAAAGTTCAATTGGCAACTTACCAACTCCGACAAGAAAAGGATCTTAAACTGAAATAGGAAGATGTTCTGAGAGTGTCCTTGGAAATATCATGAAGATTGTGGCATACAGCCATTAGAGCTGAAGATTTTATAAACTCTAAGTGAACTCACCTGTAAACTAGGACTTTGTTAGCATGTCTCTTGGACACAAGCACTAAGTCTTAATGCTTTACTGTCCCAGAAAAGGGAAAAAACCATCTGCAGAAAAAGCAGATGAGCAAAAATAAACAAAGGGCAGAATGGTTCACCAGTGATGCAGACATCTGCTTGTGTTAAAGTATCACAGAGAAGAAGGTCATGAAAGTATCGCAGAGAAAAAGGTCCCTTGGCCACACCACCACTCAGCCTTAAGCATCAGGATTTAAAAAATAAGATGTTTGCTTTATCTTGCTTAGGGTACCTAAAGGTTAGAGGATAATAAAGATCGTGTAACTAAAGTGGCTGATTGAATACAGTGTGTGGGGATGGCCAAGCCTAGAGCTGTGATTAATCAAATTCAATACCCTATTTCCAAGAGCGGTAAGTGCCACATGTTTCAGAGAATGCTACAAAAACAACCTGTCATGGACAATTAAGGGAATTACTTCTTCATAGAGGGAATAATCTTTCAGGCTCTGGGTCTTAATCAACAGAACCAAGGATTGATCAGTGAATCCAGTCCCTCGCTATTTTAAGCATCCACATCTTGTAATGTCTTTCAGGAAGTGATCAAAAAGAATTGGTTAAGCCCTGAAGTGTGAAAGTTTATCTCATTACTCTAAGTGGATCTGTCTCCAATGTAAGTATGATATATCTACACATCTCTTTTTCATCCCTGAATTCCTCACATCACTAATGTTTTATGACAAAATGCAGCATACACTAATACCTTATATTTGTTGGCAGGCTTTAATTTTACAGCCTTTCAAAGCATCAGGAGTGGAGTTCAGCTCAGATTCAGGCACCAAAGGTACATGCTGTGGATGCCTTATATTTGAAGGCTGAATTCCTACAGTCCCTGAGGGAATTGGGTTTTTTAGTCTGGACAATAGGAGGGTCAGGGGGGACCTCATTGCTCTCAACTACCTGAAAGGAGGTTGTAGTGCAGTGAGGGTCAGTCTCTTCTGTCATGTCTCAAGTGAAAGGATGAAAGGAAATGGCTTTAAGTTGTGCCAAGAGCTGTTCAGATGAGATATTAGAAAAAATGTTTCCCTGAAAGAGTGGTCAGGCATTGGAATAAGCTGCCCAGGGAAGTGGTGGTGTCACTGTCCCTGAAAGTGTTCAAGAAGCATCTGGATGTGGCACCTGGGGATATGGTTTAGGGGTGGTTATGGTGGTGCTGGGTGGATGGTTGGACTGGATAATCCCAAAGGTCTCTTCCAACCTTAATGATCCTCTGACCCCAACAGGTAACTTAAACATGAGCAAAATACAATGTAAAGCAATGGGAAGGTCAGAAGCTGTACTTCAAGGACCAATTTTGAACCTGGTTTTAAGCCAAGACATTTGACTTCAGAACTCAAAAAGGCCAAATCCACCCACAGACTCAAGATACCTCAGTTGGGCTGAGGGGTGGCAACATATAAACACTTTGCCACCAGTTTACTTCTGATTTTTCTCAAAAGCTAACCAGTTGCCTCAACAGCCTCTCGGTGGGCTTTTCTCAGATTGGCATTTTGGAACATAGTCAAGTGTTCCTTGAATTATTGTTGCACCCATTCATGTGCCACAACATTTTCTATGCATTAACTACAGAAGCAACCATGCTGTTGGTGTGCATGAGCCCAGGACTTGAAGCATCTGTATGATGTTTAAACTGTAGATGGTTTCTTTTTTCCCGTGAGTGGCTGCCAGCAGATTCAGCAAGATTTCAATTAGAAACTCAGCTGACTGAAGCAAGGAGATTTAGTCTAAAATTAGAAAAATAGTAGATAATTTCTAAACTGTTTGATGTAGGCAATTTTATATCAAATATTTGATATACTTTAAGACTGAAAATTTTGACTAAACTTTTCTTGATTTAGAGGCCTCAGAATTATGAAAACAAGGTCTGAAATGCTTATTTAAAAGGTTTTTTTCCTATTTATTCAAATACAACTGTAAAAGAATCTTATAAAGACTCAGAGAACTCATTTGATTGCACTCATTTTAGTTTTTGCACTGCACAGTCTGAAAGTTATAAAACATTTAAAATAAAAAGTTTAGAGAAGAAGCTAGAATCTATAATTAAATCTTTGAGAGTAAATTCCTGTCTTCCATAGTGTGCATATGGGCTCTATACAACTCCATAATTTTCTTGAGAGATGTTTTAAAAGGTGATAACATGGAGTGACTGGTGAGAAGAAGATTTAATGAGCTGTCTTGTGAGCCTGGAGTTTAACTTGGAGATGAGTGCATCAATCTGCACAGGTGTGTGGGGTTGAAAATTTCAGATTAATCTGGTTTTGGCCAATAGGGCTTTGCCAAAATGCATGTTTTCTCCTTAATCAAAAATTTATTGCAATGTCTGGGAAATATCCTTCTTCTAGTTCAGAGAAGTTTTGTTTCAGTCATCTCCCATGCTAGTTCTCCCCTACTGGCTTCTTTCAGTGGCTAAATTTCATTTTCAGGTCATTGACACTCACGATTAACAGGGCTCTTCTCTCACCACAAAGGTGACTTTTGCTTCTGGTTATCCATAGTATATAGAGAGGAATGGAAATTTAAGGCAACCAAACTACAGCCTCCATGCGACATCATGAAATTGCTTTCAAGTTGAGAAGATAGAAGCTCTTAGTATAATTTTTTGGGGGGGGTTAAAATATTTAAATTTATTATACATTTTTATAAAAAATATCAGCACTTTTAAATCCATTTCATTTGCTTATTTATTTATTTAATTTATTTTGGGAACATCTTGCAATGTATATCAACACTAAAAGGAGAAATATGTGTAGCCCAACATCAGACAAGTGCTGACAGGCATTGCACATTTCTGGGTGTCAGTTTGGGCTGTTAATTTGCAATTCTTTCACAGCTACAACGTGCTGCAGTCACTCGCCAGCTCTGCTGTGTTTACAGTCATCCAGAAGCACGTGGCTGCCTCAGCCATGCTTAACTCTGCAGGCTTGCAGTTGTTTGGTATTGCCAGAATGATGTGAGGACACAAATTGACCTAGGGAATCAGACACAGAAATTTCCCTTTCTCACACTGTAGCAAAGAGTATAATCCCTTTATTTCTGTTTGCTTACGAAAGGCACATTTCTTGACCTTTGTTGAAGAAAAACATCATGAAGAAAATGCACAGGCCCACTGGGGGCCACTTAGTTATTGTGCAAAACCCATGAGATGCAGCTGGCTACTCTGGCAAGTTTCTGACATGTTCTTAAACACAGAGCAAAGCAAGAATTAACAGAGAGACTGAACCCTTTGAAGGAAGGCTCTTGCGTTCCTATGCACTGAATACAATACTGAGGAGAGGCAGTGATACAAGATTTTTTTTTCCGTCTCAATCATTGTCCAGTCCTAAACTGACACTGCAGAGTTTTAAAGCCATTTCTGTTTACAAACCCCAAAGGCTTGGGGCATACAACATGAAAGTAAGAAGGCTGTCACAGCTATAATATCTGTCAGTTCCTATGGAAGCTGGGCAATTTTCTCAGCACAGAAACATCAAACTTGCAACCTCGATTCACTGCAACCTTATGATCTCTCGGTTTTTAAACCTGCCACTACGGCTTACTCCCATAAACTCAAATTGAAATTGCTTTAGTGCAATAATGTCTGGTCTATTAACTTACAAATTGTCTTGATCCTTTGAAGATGGCAGTAGCTGCATTCCTCAACATAGAGCAGGAAAATAAAAAAAATTCTCTCTATTACATGCAAAGTGTTAACCTACTGCACAGTCTCTGATATGAACTTGCAGCAGAGGGAAGGAAATCTGTGTTTGGTCTGTTTGGCAAATAAACCCGGAGCTCAGAGCATGACTGAGCCACAGGGACAGGTTTATAAGTCAACAAATCATAAGGTTTCAGGGAACAGAGGTGCCAAGTCTGATGACTATCTGATGAGAAAATTGCTCATGGAGAAAGAATTTAAATTTGCGTTAAGTGAATGTTAGAGCAAGTAAGTTTCATTTCCCCTAAATACTTATGGCAGAGGAAAATTAATAACATATATCTACATAAAGAGAAAACAAAACAAAACAAGATTGAGTGGTTTTCTCTGAAATTACAAATTAAGAACAAAAAGTCCTTTCAGTAAATGCTGTAATAAGTATATTTTCTTCAGTAGTTGCCAAGAGCTTCTTGAAAGTACACAGTAGGCAAATTGGACGTACACATACAGACACCATTCAGCCACTGTAACACAGAAGAAATCAAGCTATTACTCTCTTTCTGTATTTTTCATGCAATTGCAATATTTGTTTGATTTTAAAAACAACTTTTTAAAAAAATATTTAAACTATTTCTTTTGTTTGTTTCTCCAGTTGAAATTCTCCCTGGGCTTGAAGTTAAACTGCAATTAAGCTCAAGAAAAAAATATCATGGATCACATCACCACACCTTTAGGGACGTCTATTGGCATAGCAGTCACTTATCTATCAGCTGAAGACAGGTAAACTTTGTAGTGGCTAACTTAAACTTCCTTTTTTTTTTAAATTCTTTTTAGTTGTATTTTCTTCTCTCCCAAAGCTCTATACCAAAGCACACATCAAAGACAGAGCCTGTGATGATGGATATCCAGTGTGATTCTTCTCAGCACTCACTGGGCTTTTCCTAGCATCTTCCAGTTGCTTCTTCCTGACTGTATTCATTATCTGCCTTCAAAGCATTCCCACAGACCTCCCTTCTCAAGAGAACGTAAGAGTTCTGATACAGCCCCCACTGTGCACTGGCAAAATCTGCTTGGAACCGTCTTCGCCAATTTGTGTGAGCAGTTTCGCTTCATATATTTCTTCAACAGTTTTTAAACTTATACAGCAACTTTGGTTTATTCAGCATACACTCATAATTAGTTTCCTCTTGATTCCTTTTTGCCTCTCATTTCCAAGTGGAAAATTGTCACTCAGAGATGCTCTTTGTTCTAATTTAAGAACCAGGTGCTTCCAAATCACCTGGAAGGAGTCACACTGAGTCCAGATGAGCCTGACTTGGAAGAGAAGACATTCCTGTTTTCTTTCAGCTCCTTGCTAACTTATCCTGCATTCTTGATTGTTTAAGTGTGAATATTGACTGATTAACACCAATGTGCCAGGGCTGAGTTCCCAGTCCATAAGCTAGATGCTACAGCACCATCACGTGACACCCCAAACTTTCCCAGCTAGTCAGCCTTCCAATGCAGGATCAGACCAACCAACTCCACAAAGAAGACGACTCCTGCAACTGCACTGCTGTTCATGTCATTTTGTACCTGTAAATCTACTTGCCCAGCTGTGGAATGCTACACTAAACTCTCAGGAAGTGTTTACTTATGCAAGTAGGAGATGGGTTGCAGAGCAAAGTGCCCAGCTGCTGAACCAGGGCTGCCATCTCACTCATGATGGGAAAGAACATTGCTATGAGATTTTACATGATGGAAGTGTGTGCAGTGCAGCAAACCTCTTGCAATGAAAGAGTCTGAAGAATTAATCAGCTTGTTTTGGGGCATTTCGATGGCAAAGGATTTGACTTGAGGCTACTCGTGTCTGACATTGTCTTTGCTTGCGCTGAAACTATTCACATGGAAAGCAGCATTTTGCCCAGTGTAAGTAACTCACAAAGACAACCAAAACCAGGGTATCTCAGGCTGAATTCCCTTCTCTCCTCCCTTCTCCTTTGAATAAATGAACGTCCTTACACTCTGACAGACTAGGGAGATTAATTCACAATGTGTGTGCATAGTACACCTGGCAGACACGATAAAGGCTGAACTCAAAGAGCTAAGATGAAACAAAGGCATAAATAATACCGGAGAAGGATGAAATATGGGCAGCCATTTAGAGGTGACAGTAATTACTTAAGTAAATGTCAAAACTTTAAAGAAACAAGAGGAAGATATTCATGAATATTTAAGGCTGAAACGTGAGCATGTTGATTTGCCATTTGGAATGTTACGTTCCTGTCTTAGCTTCCTGTGATAGATACAGGAATGGATATTAAAATCTGTTGCAGGACAAACTGTTACTGGTTAAGGGTCTATTGATGCTCAGATGTACTGAAACCAACAGTCTTTTAATTCACTCAGGGCACCTAAAAAGGTTTATATCGTTCCTGAGCCTGGCTACAAGGAGGGAAACAAGCAAATAGCATAAAGCACTCCAGATACCTGTAAGTGTGCACAGTGGGACAAAAGAAGCTCATGGGACCTAAACTGGGGTTTACAAAGACTGAATAGCATCTCCAAAGATATGTGTTAGCTATCCAGATTGGAATAAGAACCTTATAACATCAAGTGATTGCAAATAAAAAGATTAAATCGAGTATATTGCATTCTACATTCAAGGGATGCAAAACTCAGTGCTTAAAATGGTAGGCTATTGGATGTCTGCTACAATACAGGAGAAAAATCTTGAATTTATTATAGACAAACCAATGAAAACTTTGGTTCATTACCTACCAAAACAGCAAATCAGTATTTGAATTAATTAGGAAAGGGATATAAGAAGGACAAAATCCCCCCCAAGACTTTATTATGCCCCTCTGTAATGCATTGTTTGCTTGACGCAGACTTGCTCTTTGTGTATCAAAAGTGATAGAGTACAATTTGAGAAGAGCTGAAGAAGGGCAAGAGGAGTGATCAAAATAAGCAATGGCTTGTACATAAAGAATGCCTTGGTAAATTAGATCTCTTCAGCAGAGTAAGGGTGTGGCTGAAGGGAATATGACAGAGATCTACACAATCATGGCAGGAGAATAAGGGGCAAAGTGTTACATGCACGCATTTTCCTGCACGCTTCCCCGGATACCTGCTTTTGACTGACATTGGAAACAGTTTACGGGCTAGGAAACTTGAATCTAATTTAATTCAGTCACACTTAAGTTTTTACCAAACGTTTTACATAAAACTCAGCAGCTGTAGAAGTTGCATAACTTAATGCTGCACAACGGATCGAATGTTGGGGTTTTTTTCTGCCCATTTGATTAGTCCATATTTAAGACTTCAACAAGTCCACTCTACCTGAATCCAGAGGAAAATGTGAAAACCATCTTATATTGCAGCTAACCCACTTCTTGATGGGTAGAGGCCATTCTTGACTGGTATAAATGACAAAATCCTCAGTATTGTCTCACTTGCACTAAAGACAAAAGCAGCAGCCTCACAGATCCACAGTTAGCTGATGATTTTATCTCTCTCCTTCTTTTTAAATTGTGCCAAGCACGTACATATCTCCAATATGTCACGTCTCCAATAAAGGCCATCAAGGACGACCTTTAAATCCAGAAAGTATTTTAGAGTCTTTTATATTGGAGACATTTTTAAAATGTGATATAGACAATGCTGAACACAGTGGTATCAAATAGTTTCATTTCATGCAGTGGTTTGTATCAATTATAACTTTTACCTAGAATAAAATTAGGCAATGAAGTAGCTCTTACTCACTTGACATACTTTCAGTGCTCCTGATAAATGCTCAACACCAGGACATGGGCTACTTGCAGTTACCCAGAAGGTCTCTGCTCTCACATCTGACTAATTTAGGTTTGATATCAGTGGAAATCATTTAAGTTATTCAATGCTGGAGAAAGAGAGCCCTATTTTAAGAAGAGGTAAGTGGGAGAATTCAATCTGATGGCAGTTGAATACTATTAAATCCTATAACCTGCCGTACTGGGCAATCCAAAGAATGATTCAGTCTGAAAAACAGTGACATATTTTCATTCTAAATTATCACCAGTGATCAAACAAAGCATACTTAATTATGAATTAACCATAGTTAATATGACTGTATGTTAGTAACTCCAGTAAAATCCACCAAGAATTTACTTTTTTCTATGTAAATTGGAAATATGAATTCTTCTACAGAAAGAAAGCAATATATATAGAGAGATATAGAGAAATTTTGGTAACAGGCGTTAAAATATTTGTCTGTACAAGCTATTTGCTCTGGTGTAATGAGCTATATCCCAGTGACACTCATAGGAACTCAGCAGTGGAAGGGGCAGACTAATCTCCGATGACAAGGACAATTTTCTGCAACTGTCAACAACCAGTAAGTACAAAAGGGTTCAGAGAACATCTGGTGTCCCTAATGTTCTTATTGACACAACACCCCTACCAGCCTGTGTTAATCTGAAAACCTTCTCCGTTCTTGGCTATCTTCTATGTTGATGCTATGAGGAAGAGATGTTATTCTTTAAAACAGTAATGGGCTAGCAAAAAGCATAGGAATAGGGGCAGTCTGAGTGCGGAAGAAAGAAACCAGAAAAAAAATGTCCTGCTTCTCCCATTTTAAAAAGTCCTTAGCTGATTAAAAAAAAAAGCCTTAGGAATAAAAGTTACAGTCCAGGTCACAAGCATCATAGAAGGACCAGCAGTTCAACTGCCAGCACTGTCTGTGACTTCCTGTGCTGCTTCCACTTCCAACATAATTCACAATGCTTTGTGGCAGTCTGGCAAGATCAAGCAGAAGCTGGATTATCCCAGTGATTGCGTAAATGGTGCCTTTGATCTGAAATATCCATGGTCCCAGGTTTTTCCTCCCTATTTTCCTTATACTTTTAATGCTGGAAAAGAATAATTCATTGATTTCACAGCCAGATGAGAATATTTACTCTCTTGCACAGGTAAATTCTGCACAGGAAAATTCTGCTTAGCTGCTTTCAGGCAGGTACATTCTTTATTTCTCCAATAATGCAAAATCTGACGTCTTTACCACATGATTTAAGGCTCTTTTTCAGGGCTGGTTGTAAACCCCGATTATTTTATCCTTCATTTTCATTCAGAATCTTCTATCCCAGTCAGGAAAAAAAAATTAGATACCACCATCCCTACCCATCCCACCACCTCCCCCTAATCCCACGTGAAGGACTCCAAAGAAACATGCCATCATTTTCTGAAATAACAGAGAATCACTGAATTTCTTCATTGTGTGCATGGACTCTTTTAACCCTAGGAGCTTTTCTCAAAAAAAAAAGCAAGCAAACAAACAAAACCCGGAAGAGGTCTATTCTTTCAATGAATGAAGTATGCAGATGCACAACTCTCAGAGAAGCTGGAGTTCCCATGAGTCTGGTTTCCATGGAGGTACTAGAGATACTGGGGCCTTGCTTAGTCCTACTGAGCTGCTCTTCTCTAGCAACAAAGCCAAGTCTTGCTCCACAACTCCAGGAATTTCCTGCACACAAAGACAAACTGAGCTGGACCAGTGTCCTCCATCCCAGCCAAGGTCTTTCACCTTTCCTGTTGGCAGCTATTATTATTGTAAGTCCAAATATGTACCTGTGTTCTCTACTAAGTATTCAGGCATTTTTGTTCCAGGAAAATTAATTACTGCCATCTTGTCTTTGCCATAATCTGTAGCCTCCAACGTGTTCTTCGTGCATGTATATGGATGTAGGCAGGTTTTGTCCAGGTTTTTCATGCTCCATGAGAAATGTTACTAATATTCTGCATGTATGGGGAAAACTCCTTTCTCCATAGAACCTTAGAGGGCCTGGCTACTGAGTACTTCTACATGGCTTCTGCAGGCTGCTGTAAAGCCTCTACTAGCTGTACTAGTTTAACAGACTATTGGATGGCTTATTAACATTAGATCATTAACATCTAGTAATTTCACACTACTTAATTTTACCTTCTCAGTGTAGGGCAGAACTAGGATCCTCCAGGCCAAAAAGCATCCCCCTGTCACTATTTAGAGTAATAGCACTGTCATCACATTCAAAAGGAATTTAATTCTTCAGCTATGTGAGATTACCATTCCTTTCACTCAACTGTCTCAGGTTGTACAGTCACCTCTGAAGAACACATCCAGCTTCATTTGATGAGAACTTCTTGTGCCTTTTCCTCTGTATGTACAGTCATGCTTTAAGACACCCAGCTCTATACATCCCAAGAGCAGCTGGTCTGAGGAAACATCAGCCTCAGCTTCCTTAACTCCTGGTGCTAGCAAGAATTCTAGTGTTGTTTACTTTTGACCCTTCATCTCACAATCACTTTCAAATGGCAAATTTCTGATAACTTACTTTTTCCACAGAACATATCACTTCCAATAGCTAATCCATTTTACATTAATATACATCTATTTAGTTTGCTTCGGTCTCAAAAAGTGAAACTTGGGACTTTAATGGGATTTAAAGCATCTACATTTTTAAAACCATGTTCACTCATCAAAATTTAATTTTCTACTTTCTGATCTGTGCATTGATTCCACCAACTCCTACAGCTTTGTTCACTTCTGCATTTTCTCCACCATTTTTCATTGTAGCAGTTAAAAATGCATAAATCAGGCCTTCTTTGACATAGGACTGTATTAAATTCTTTTTTTAACCATGTGATGAAGCAGAAGAAAGTCTTGAATACATTGTTTGCCATAACAAGCAATGGTATGTGACTGTCTTGTGACTCACATCATTCTTGAGAAGCTCTTGTAGTGCAAATACTACCCAGTATTTGCATAATACCTACCGCAGTCTAGCCCCAGATGTGATGCATACTGTGAGTAAAGACACTCATGTCTTCCACACTGGCTAGAAAGGCACAGGTTAGAAAGATATCTTGCTAGTTTTTGCAGTAGGAGTGCATCTTCGTTGCAAAAAGCTCACATTCAGGTTCTCCCCTCACATCCAGGTTAAAAACTCTGGGTCATTTGCAAGGACTTCAGGTGAAACCTGGTCCTGCTGGTACAATCTCAGACTACTACATTAATGTGGTCTGGTCCTGGAAGGTTGAAGAAGCTCCTTGTACAGGTTCCTCAGAGGCATCCTCTGAGAGAAGTTTATAGACAGGACAAAACAGCATCTGTCTCTCTCAGGGTCTGCAATCCTGTTCATCCGGAAGAAATGGAGATCAGTATTGATCACAGCACAAGAGATCTCGAGAAAGCCAAGTGGGACACTTCACACACCCTCTTTGGTCTAACACATCTTTTGCAGTCCTTGTAATAGGGGTGTTGCACTCACATGGATGAACTCCTGTGGTCAGTGAAGGGCAGAGTCACACAGCTACTCATGGGAGAAGGTGCTTCTCCAAACAACCAGCCCAGCTCTAGGATGGTTCAGTCCCGAGCCTCAAAGATTGAAACCCAAAGGATGAAACTGGAAACTCAGTTCATCAGTCTAGCAGATACTCAAAATCACAGAGACAAAAATATTATTTTGGCACACCAATATTTACTCCTACCCTCACCTCTGGTGACATCTCACTTCCACTGGTAATAATTACCTGCATTTTTTTTTTGCCGTGTCACAATGACTAAAAATATTAACATATATGAACTTTTCTTGCCCTTGCTAGCATTTCTCTCTGCTCCAAAGGTGCCAATCATCCTTTTCTCCGAATTTTATGTGGAGTAACATAATTAACCTAAACTCAATTGTTCCCAGTTTGCTCTTAGCCTGAAGTGTGATGCTGCTTCTCCTTCAGAGCTCAAGAAGGACTATTGTGTTCAAAAGCCTGGATATTTATTCAAATTCAGCTGGGAAAGAAACCCCAGACAACTACCATCTCTTCAAACTTTGCCTCCATAAAGGCAGAAACTCTCTCAGCAGCATGATATTGACATGGCTGACCCTTTGTCTGACTTCTCTGGCTCGTCTCTGAGGATCTTCTCTTCTTGGCTGTTTCACATTGTTACAATCATATAATAAAATGCAGGAAGCTCACGTTGACTAAAGCCATGACAATGGCTAAAACTACTTCTAAGAGGGTGTTTTAAGGTGGGAGCTTTTCAAGAAGAAGAAGAAGAAAGGATTTGAAGGATTTCTCCCACTACACCACACAGAGGAGTAGATACATAACTGTACAAGCACAGTATAAAAGGTGGTTACCCAAGCACTCCAGAAAATGACAAGTCTTTAAGTTTTGGTTCAGGTCAATTGAACACAGAAGAGTGTGTTGGTAGTAGCATTGCTCGTTATTATGGTACTAACTTGTCTTTCAGCAGCTGAGAGAAAATAATGTTATCAGGTGTTAAAAAACTGTGAATGCAAGTATTGACCCAATAATGGAATTAAAAATCACCATAGATGTGTATTTAATACAAACTTGTAGGGACAGACAGAATACTGTTATCTGTCTCTAAAGCTTGACCTGATGTCTGTAGCACATGAGAAGGCACAAGCAGAAGCGAGGAAACAAGAAACATTTTCACTCTAGATGAGGTTGGTGCATTCTGCACTGGGTCTGCTGAAGGCACCAAATGCCTTGGTAGGGGATGAATGGGAATACATTTTCAAAGTCACTACATTTGGCAAACTGGAAAGCTAAGTTTACACAACCAAAGCTGCCTGAAGCATAGTAGCAGATGGCATTGCAGACAGACGCTAGGAAAAAAATGTTATTTTCTGCAAACATGCATAAGCACTGAAAAGCTGCTTAGATGAAAAGGTTTCTCCCTCATGTACTAGTAGCTAGCTGCTTTTTCAAAAGCAGGGCATAAACTTTTCCTTTTCCTTGACAAATGGATGAGACAAAATAAAACCATGTTTTAGTTTATGCACTAAGGTATTAAGACAGAAAAATGAACAACTTGTTTTTGAATTCTGTCTCAGTTTCTCTCTCTCTGTTGTTAACCTTAAAATATTGTATTAGGAAGAAACACTGACTTCCAAGCTTAACAGTGCTGGCTTATAACTTTCTTGAAAATTGCCAAGTATGTGAACACAGAGTAGAATTCTAATGTTACACAATATTTCTCATTCTAGGTAACAACCCCATCTGCTACAGAACTTTATTTACTTGTACAGCTGTTCATTGCTTCTCTCCTGGAACAAATCTTGTGATTAAAATCAAAATTTTCCACAGAATGAAACTCAGAATACCCTCAGCCCAAAGTACCGATTTTTACTTTTTAAAAATTGAAATGTCATATTATACATATATAATTATGTTACTGTGGTGTGTATTTCAAGTTTACTGTTAACACGCAGCATAAAAAGTTGTATATTTTTTCCATTGGAAATTTCCCCTCTCTTCCCGCCACCCCCTCAAAGAAAACCCCAAACCCAAGAAGAGAATGTACAAGAAGAAATTGAATCAACATTGTCCTATGCTGCTATCCAACCTCTGCTCAGGAAGCAGGTGATTTTTAAAACTAATTCCTCCCATGAAATACATCTCTGACCAGCAGAAATCAAGGGTGTTTTTAACAGCTGTATCTTTAACTACACCTATAATGGACACTACACTTTTAACTGGAGATTACAGTGTTTTAGAGGAAAGGCATGGAAAATGTCAACCCCTCACTTTTAGGGTCCTGAGAGATCAAACTTTGCCCTCTTGCTCTTACTCTGTGTAAGCAATCAGTTATTGGCTAAGGGCTGTTTAATGACAAAAGCCATCTTGCATGCCTTAGTTTGTTTTTCAGGCTTGCCATTTTAAACCAATGTTGAAAATACTGTCAAGTTCTTTTGATGGCTTGCTGATTTAACACATGCGGAAATAGTACAGTGAAGTTTTACATGAATGAGACAATTTAAACATAAAATGTATTAATTGTATTTTCTAGTCACAGTAGGCAGGAGAAATAAAGTAAAAACTTCGAGCAAGCTTAATACACTGTTCAGAAATACCAAGAATAATAGTTCTTCTCATTAGTAAAAGCTATCACCACTTAGGGTATTAAGCTTTTTGTTACAGCAGAAAAATCAGTCTGACCTTCACATTCATCTACTCTATTGGTATCATTTAGTATTTTTCTTGCAAATACCATTGCAAAACCAAAATTTGTGGCAGCTTCCAAATATTTAGGGAGTTTTACATGGTCATTCCATCAGTCAGTGCCTCTTAGTCTGTTAGAAATTGACAGGAGATAAACTGGGCTTAAGTCTTTCAAGGATGAGCTTCATTAAGCAATGGTCAAGAGGATTCAATCCCAGTACTATTAAGCAGAGAAATGCCTAAGATCTGCTCACTCTGGGAGAGAAGCAAACTTTCTGGTTAATATGTGAAAGATGATTCAGAAGTGTAAAAGGCATTTTTAGACCAAGTGACATATGCATGTCAAAACCACAGTCCTTGAGAAGAGCTGTGAATTAAATGAGAAGCAACCATAAATTCAGTGTTAAAATACCAATATGCATTTTCGTTTATTGTCTTTAAGATATATAGCAGCAGATCTGAAGCATATTTTAAGGTACATATTTTAGCAACTCTGTGGCAGATGTTTGGTTTTCATAAACCAAGCGTATGGCTTACATTTAAAATAAAGCAGGTGTGCCTCATACACAGACTAATTATACTGCAAAGCAAAACCAGCATGTTCCTGTACACAGAATTACCAAAGTCATCATCCTTGAACTAGATCTGGCTACTTAATAGTGTTCTTTAGTTTGAAACAGTTCCCAGGGCCATCTATTAAGGCAATTTCCAAACCACCTTGTCCTAGATTGGGAAGGAAAATTAGCACATGTCCAAACAAAAACTGCAACAACTTCTTCTGTTCTCAGAATAAAAAATGAAACAAATGCACTTGAATTTTCTTGTACATGACAAAGGAAAACAATAGAAAAATAATAATAATAATTTTTTTTTAAGTAATTTTTGACCATGAACTGTTCTGTAGTAACCAGCTCCTTCTGTTTGTTGGTTCTATCAAATAAAGAACCTCAGCATAACCAGTCTGACTCTGACTCTGTGCCAGTGCAAGGATTAGAAGGAGCAGTAAAAAAAATACTTTTTAAGAGTATTTTTATGAGTAAAGGTGACTTAAATCACTTCAGTTTTTGTAGCACAGTTTTCTTGCTTTCAGAGACCATCTCTATCAGCAATCTCCACCTTTAACAATCCTTCTCAAAGTGTGAAAGAACACCTTTCAGTTTCCAAGGCAAACATATATATCTATGAGTGCTCAGTCACACAATGTCCATGCCTTGATACACTCAAGCTCCCTCTCCTCCAGGTCACAATTCATGTAGGGCAAGGAGCAAGTTTTCAGAGGAAATGTGGTGAGAACAACTCATATGCTGAAAGGCACACTCATAAAATGCTATGTAAAACATGAGTTTTCATGTTAGAGACATGAGAGACATCTTCTTTAACCTACAAGAGGCATTCTAAGAATACATAATGTAAACCTCCCTTCTCTCCTCTCCACCTTGTCCTTACAACAACCACAGGGTGCTCAAGTGAGAGGTGATGTAGACAGAAATCTACCAAATAGGTATAGGACATCTTGTGCCAATTATAGCTCCCTAGTCCCACTTGGACTACAGATTTCTGTCTAAAGGTGT
Organism: Ptilonorhynchus violaceus; assembly: GCA_013397565.1. NCBI lineage: Eukaryota > Metazoa > Chordata > Aves > Passeriformes > Ptilonorhynchidae > Ptilonorhynchus > Ptilonorhynchus violaceus. Next base: position 303,861 of record VZRJ01005613.1, read on the forward strand.
ACAGGTCTCCTGCAGCCTTGTGAATGTATCAGGTGTCCCAAAACATCTCAAATGGTACTAGACTCTGGTGCGTAAGCACCTGAATAGTGCCCCATGATTTGCAAGGTGAAAATGTCAAGAGTATAATGATAATGCTTTCTCATAGGAACATCATCTTCAGGCTTTGGTTGCTCTCACCAGCTGGTTCATGCTTTCACCTATGTCACTGTTTCTTGGCCAAGAGGAAAAAAAGTCCTCCATTTCTAAGTCCTTTGTGAGCTGAATTTCTAGTACAGACTTGAGAAGTCTTAGTGCAGCTCTGTCCAAATCACATACAGCTGCAATTGTGCCAAAGGACTGCCATGCTGCACCCAAGAGAATACAGAAACACACTAGATGGGAGTTCTTTCTTTTAAGCCAAAAAGGCAGTATTTCCCTTATTATCATGTTGGTTGCAACCAAAAAGAGCATTGACAGCTTCAAGGAGAAACCAAGACAAATAACAGCAGCTTGAATTATGAAACAAAAATTACAAGAGAAGGGAAAGGGTAACTGAAAATCCCTCATATTCTAAATGGATACCTAGAAACAGGAACAAAACATTGCTAGTAGTAATGTTGGAAGTAGTACATGGAAAACACATTAAAATAAGTGCCCAAAAATCTACTCCTAGAATCCTTTTCTTTGCAAAATTACAGGTTGCTGATAGCACATCTTTTGTACTGGATCCTCTTTCCTCTTGATTCAGTTGTTAGAGTTAATCTATTTAGGAATTGTAATCAACGGTGAATAAAAGTATAATAAATGATAGCCTAGAGTTCAAATACAGAATAGTAATCTTTCAGATAAAGACCCTACTCAGTTAACCAGTAAAACTTTTTTTTTAACATGAATAATCATTTAAACTGCATTTATATAAAATACGTGATTTAGTGATTGTTGTAATGTATAAGTCTACCTGTATACCCCAACCAGCCAAACCTTTGGAAAAGTGATGGATTGCATTCAATGTAGGATTAATTTTCCAGGTCTCATTTGTGCTGTATCCTTCCTGCAATAGTGAATTATGAAAGCATTTAGCTCGATATTTCGAAATTCATTTGCTCATGCCAAGCAGCACTGTGAATAAAGATAATATTAATCAAGTATCCATTCAAGTGGCAGCCTGTCAAGACAGATAGAGTTCATGGCTATATTTTTTTGCTGAATGTGCATACATACTCCTATGATTTCATCAGAGCTGTCAAATTACGTCAGCTTTAAAATTTTGAGTATATCCTGCCTTCAAGCTGCCAGAATCAGAGCTCTCATTCTTCCTCCTTCATGCTGCTTTGTCAGTTTTATTACATCTTCTACTTCAGGTTTGTTTGTCATCAGTAGGAAGAGATTGTCATATCTTTGTTCACATCCTTCTGAATAGTTCATTCAAAGAAGAAATGGAATGTACACAGAGAAATAAATGTGACTGTTGATTACTTCCTAAATTCCTGTAAAATATGATGTTTGCTTAAGCCTTGGCTGAGAAAAAACCACATATTTGCCTATAGCAGTAAAAGTACCTCCCTCAACTTCCCTGTCAATATGTCAGCCTCTCAATTTGAAACAACAGTTTGTATGGTCCAGTTGCATATAGCTTACAAGCCAATTCTGTATTAGACTTTCCTGCCAACGCTATATCTTTTTGCCTGTTAATTGAAATAGTGACTTGGAATTTTGGACATTTCTTCACCAAATGTAGAGTGTGCACAACAATAATCACAGTAACCAGACTTTGGTGAGCAGTACTGAAAAAGGAAAAAAAAGTAATTTGGAATGAAATCCTGACCCAGCTCTTATATACCCATGTTATGAGGTCAAGTGTCTCATACTAAACAATCCGAAGGTAGCTGCTTAAAAACATGAATGAGAGGTCATTTTTCTTCCTGGTGTCAGGCCATCAGAATATACAGCAACACTCATCTCTGACTGGGGATTGGACCTGACGTAGCCTGACCCTTCACACTGTGAATTTACAAAGCAAGCATGGAAATCTACACACATAACATGGCACAGAAAACTCACTGCAGCAACAAAATGCTGAGTACTTAAAATGTTAGAACTAATGAGAATTTGCAGAGTGCGAGCATTCACTCATGCTCTAGCAGAAGGAATATTTTGACGTGTTGCAAATGTTCAGCCCAGATAAGGCAGCAAGAATCTGTCTAGAACTGAAAGAGCTCAAAGAAAGAACAGAAAAAGCTCAAAAAATCCTAATTTTATCAAAACCAATGATGGTGGAAAAAACAATTGTTTGTAAGTTATTTCTTAGGGGTTATCCTTGATTAATATCCACACACCATATTCCATTAGAATAACCACTTTCACAATTGCATCTAAATTATGCTCCATATTTCTGCCTACAAACTATTCCTGACTCTTTTGTGTTACATTCATTCTTTCCCTTTCTTGAAACTTGGCCTTTTAGTCAACGTATTCATGAGTGCAAACACATAATTTTGCTGTAAATATTTCTGGTTGTGGTTGTTTAGAAAGGTTCATGTCTAAGGTTTCTTGCTTGGGCAAGAAACTCAGTTTGGATATAGAAACAGAAAAGAAACAAAAACTAAAAAAAAGGGAATGGAGGAAGCCTTCTTGTGAGCAGGGTGGGAGGATTCTGAGGGGTTGAAATGGGGTTCTAAGCCATGGGCAAGGTGGGGGAACCCAGCTGGGTAACCAGAAATAGTCAGGGCTGGTGGTACCCTCAGGGTCAAGACATTTCTGCCCTGTGAAGTATCTAGAAAACTTACCCTTCAGTGTACCTTTAAATTGTTGTAATCCACGATTTGAGTTGTATGTTCATAGGAAGCACTATAGCAGGAACCCCTCCAACAGATGGACAATGAGCCTCACAAGAAGTTGGAATTCAGGAAAAAAAATACATTTTATGACCTTTGGAAGAAGGTGCAGGCAACTCAGGAGGGCTACAAGGATGCCATGACATTATGCAGTGAGAAAACAAGAAGGGACAAAGCCCAGCTAGAACTTAACCTGGCTACTGCCGTAAAAGACAACAGAAAATGTTTCTAAAAACACATTAACAACAAAAGGAGGGCTAAAGAGAATTTCCCTCCTTTATTGGAAGCAGGGGGAAAACATGGTGACAGAGGGTGTGGAAAAGGCTGAGATACTTCGTGTCTTCTTTGCCTCAGTCTTCAATAATAAGAATGATTGCTCTTCAGGTACCAGTACCCTGAGCTGGAAGACAGGGACAGGACACAGCCAGGACAGCTGACCTGGACTGACAGAAGGGATATAACATACTACAGCATTGGGTTTATCAGTAAATTTTGGGGAAAGGAGGAGGAAGTGGTGGGTGTTTCAAGTTACATCACCTGCCTTCCCAAGTAACCATTATGCATGCTGAGGCCCTGTTTACCAGGAACTGGATAAACATCTGCTTGCCAATGGGAAACAGAGAACAAATCACTTTGCTTGTGCATGCAGCTTTCCTTCTCTTATTAAGCTGTCTTGCTCTTGAACCATACCAGTGGTTTGAACTTTTTGCCCTTCTGATTCTCTCCCCCATCTGACAAAGGAGTGAACAAGGGACTGGGTGGGAGTTTAGTTGCCAGCCAAGCTCTGAACACCACCACCACTCTCGTAAATCTATTTTTAAATAGAGCAAAACAAATAAAAAAACTTTTCTCCTCGTGATGTTTCTACCATGCTTATATAAATGTAATGAACTGGAAGGGAGGAGCTAAAAGATTCTTGTTTTCATGTGTAGTGATGAATAAGCATTTTCAACACTCTGTCTACTGACATGAAACTGCATTGGACAACAAAATCCAGACTCAGTAACACCATATGTGTGCATTCAAAATCCATTTTAGTCAGCCACAATGCCATCAGGTCACAAGCTACACAAGATTTCCTCTGGATAAACCACTGTTTGAGTAACCTCATAAAGCTGTTTGCAATTTGGGATGAAAACTAATCACCCTGAAGAATACAATCTGCTCAAGCATCCCCAGAAAAGCACAGAAGGACACGTCTCTGCTTCTGTGGGTATTACTGCCCTTCAGAGGTGAAGCACAGGACACATCCAAAGGCACCAAGAGGTGTCTGGAAGGGGATGCTCTGCCTCCTGTTTAGGAAAGCAGGTACAGAAGGAGGAACACATGCAGCCTGTCCCTGATAGGTCCATCTGGAAAATCTTTGGTGGCTTTTCACCCTCACTAGGCTTCTCCTCCCTGCCCCAGGCCTCTTGTTTTCACTAGCCAAGATTATACTCTGTCTTTTCTCCTTCCGAAGAAGTATCACTGCTACCTGTGCATCATTTCCTGACCGAGTTTTTAGCAGGAACATTTACATTCAGAAAAAGAAGTTTCACCAGTTAATAAACCAACAAATAAAATACAACAAAACTAACAAACAAAACCCCCTCACAAATTCAGAGAAGGATTTTCAGCCATACCTTGTCTCTCTCATGGTGTGTCCCATCTATGTAGAGACTGTATGGGCGAGAGACTTTCACAGATCCTCTTGCTGGGGCATTATCTCTCCACACACACTACCGATGATCATCAGAAGTGTATCAGTGGAGCTGCAGTGAGAGCAAGCCTACCTCACTCTTCTGTCCTCTTCATGGGCTAAAATATGTCAAAAACAAAGAACAAACTTTTTCTTTCTGTTTGCACCTGGTTGTCCCTTCCATTGAACAAAGGCAAATTAGACCACTGAGCCTATATGAGAAAAAGAGTTGTCATTGAAGACCAAGTTTCAGGCTATGCAGAACAGAAAATGTGCTGCTCCTTTGGAAAACCTTGGTAGGGAATTTATCAGAGATGGGAACAAGGCATTACTAGCAAGGGAAAGAAAGGCATAGGACAGAGTGTCAAGTAGAACAGAGATCTATGCAGTGTCACCTCATTGGTATATCCTATTAAACTTTACATTAAAAAAGCAAAACACAAAACAAAAACTAGCTAGACATTGACAAATTATCTTCTAAAAACTCATGTTCAAAAATAGTTCAACTCCAAATTTATCTGGCTGGCGTTGCAATGCTGAGAATAAGCATAAATCCCTGAAGGTGATGAAGAACTGAGAAGTTTAGTGTCAGTAGAGCCAGTACAAGCAAAAATGTGTAACATTGCTCGAGCACCTTTCTGAGTCAGAAAAAGACTTCCAGGCTGGTCTTCTCTGGGGATGGTTTGACCATTTCGGTAGCTGGGACCTCAGAATAAATAGACCTGTTGAGGTGGCCACTCATAACCACATCTCAGACATTTAAGTACCTTGTTATCCACTTGTTAAGATGTGCTAGCACAGTTTCCATAAGGCTTTCCTCATACTGTGATTGGGCATAGCTCTCAAGTTACACAACTGTTCTTCTACATTGATGTTACTGTGATAGTAACATCACAGTTACTAACATCTGGACACTGGGTCCAGAAGTGATCCTCATCTTAAAACAGTTATAATGTTACTAGCATTCAAAGCCATAAACAGTCCATATTATTCATATCAGTCAGGAAAAAAGCCTTTTACTTAGTTCTGTTAGAAATTATTTTGGTTAATTCTCATATACTATTGATTTTATCACTGGCTGCTACCCATTTTACTACAGTGTGAGTAAGTGAGCACAGAACTTTGTATCTTGGTAACTTTTCTCCCTAAGAGGGAACCCTACCTCTTATGGATTGTTTTAGCAAATCAGTTGTTGTCTGATTTTGTCACTTCATCCCAGCATTTCCTTTTTTTTCTTTCAGTGGCTGTGCTTAAGATGCTCATGCTGCCAATTTCATCCCTTGTCAGGCTGGATCACGACCTCTTCTGGCTGTTCTCTGCTTCTGAAATGGGATTTGTGGCTGAGATTACAATTTAAGATATTTATCCCCAACTTGACTCTATTCTCATTTATCAGGAATCATTTTCTTCCCACTGCGTTTATAAGCCTGAAATGCAGTTGAGAACTTTCAGGCCACCAAAGAAATTTAAATTTAATTGTTTCATGAAATAGAGCTGCTCTCTTGAGAAAACACTGGCAGAAACCCTGCCTATGATATTAAACAAGGATTTGGGTGTGAGATTCAGAAGCATGAGTGCAATATGATCTCAGTTTTATTATAAATAATTGTTAGGCAAAGGAGGAAAATTTATGCTGCCTTCAGAGCACAACTATGTAGCATGAGAGGAGGTGTACTCTTTGTTACACACCTAATTTCAGCAGCTCTTTCTAAAATGTTCCATATCCTAGTTGGTTTTTTTTTACTGAAATTCTTTAGAATTCATCCCGACTGCTTTGCCGCTATCATTCCTGGCTCTGCCACAGACCAAGCTCAGCAACACTTACAAGAACTTCAGATATGAAGGTGCTCCTCAGCTCCCCATATTTCTAGTCCTGCATTAAAGCACAGACACCTATAACTCTCCCTGGGATGTCCATTTACACAGGCATGGTTATCACAGAGCTGAGCTCAGCAAAATTTTCCAGAGCACTGTGCATTACACAATGAAGAGGAGATACATAAGATGTCTCCTTCATCCTTCAGTCCAATGCCAGCAAGTCTAGAACCTACTCCTACGTCACATCTCCCATGAAGACAGACACCTCTCCCCATGAAGCAAGAGCACAGAACTAGTCCAAGGTTTGTGTATCCAGTCTTTAACAGTGATGATCACAAGGACATATCCTGGTTAGGAAGGGCTCTGCTCATAAAACTATGCTTAGTTTGGTACCTCATTTTTGACATTCTGTACCTAAGTACCTAAGTTGACATTCTGTACATTTGTACCTAAGTTGGAACTCCAGGAGGCAGATGTCAATGCTTCCTGAATTTCAAGTGGAGTTGCCTGCCTAACGCAGGGCTTTTGAACAATCTTTTTTTAACCATCTCCATTTATAAATGTTTTCAATCCTCATGTTTTTACTTCACCAGCAGTCCCTGATACACACTGTAGCACCTCAGTTAGTTATAACTGAATAAAAGGTATAGCTAATAATTTAGCACAAGCACATGCTGGGATATTTAGGGTAAGTAATTCACAGAGCCAATTGTGTCAGGAGTCTGTTATGTGACTTTCTAGCTTTTCTTGTAAGTTATTCTAGTACACTACTTTCATCCATACAAGCCTGGCAGTTTGCTAGACTAATCTCAGAGAGAAACTATAAATTGCATAAAAATAGGACATAATTTCCACATGGGGGACTACGTTGTGACAGAATATGAACTGGCAACAAGCTAAATATGAATGCTGAATTTACCTCAAAAATGCACATGATAAACATTCCCTGAAACTGGCTGTTGGACAGGAATAAACTATATTTAATCTTCTTTAGGTTTTTTTTTCTCTTCTATCCTGTCTGTAACTTAGCAGCAGTTTACCACAGAAGCCATGTGTTCATGTGAGGCCAAATTATAAGTCCTGGCAGCTGTATCTTCACCCTCATTCTGGCTTTTAAATCCGACCAAAGGGACCACAGACAAAAGCAAAGGCTGTTGGGATGCAGGTTGCAGCCACTTATGTAGAGGACACTCCTGACTCTTAGTTTTGCCAGAGAATGACTTCTAAATTCCTCATATAAAAACTTCATGGAGAGTGAAAAAAGGAATAAGTATTTGAGCTTCAAAATATTTCTGCACCTTCCTCCTACTTGTTTCCTGATATCATCTGCAGTCATTGCCATTTCAGATCCAGCCTTCTACTCTGACTCTTCTTATGGCCATATGCTTTTCTGTCTGGAGACCCAAACAATCCTTCTGGTAACATTGTCTACTGTGAGAGAAAAATCCACCTGATACTTTTTCCGACACCCTGGATATGTCTCAGCTCTCTGGCAATCTGCACCATTTGACAAGTGTATACCAGGTCAAATGACCTCTGGAAAGGGCAGAGGATGAGGAAAATGTGCTGTTACAGCTCTATCTGAAAACAGCCTGCCAGCTCTGGAAAGTGGAAAGCAGACTCATTATCCTCAAAATTGGATTCACATGCTATCTTCTGCCCTCTTCCATTAGCATCAGGAAAATTCCCTGGTTTTGGCTCAGGAATCAGCCATCCAAACAGAGACAGCCCCTTTCAGTACGGGAGAAAGAAAGGTGACCCTAATACTTATTATTTGAAAGAGAGTGCAGCTATTTAGGCATGATATGTAGGCCACCGATCATAAATTACACTTTAGCCACATCTGGCAAGAGAAATTATACTACTCAGTTTTGCAGCAAACTGTTCCTTAATATTTTTCTATGAGGTGATCCTTTGGAAATTTTGGTTAAATGTATGTATTGCCACTTGGAATGGTAGCACCTACAGTGTCTTTTGCAGAGGAAACACCTTCCACTATTCCTGAACAGCAAGGTTAATCATAATTATTTTGTTAAAATCCAGAGTCGTTCCATATTAACATTTGTTTAACAAGCTTCCTGACCTCTGATGTCTTACCTCATGTCATTAGTGTTGGATAGACACACAAAAACACACGCTTTCTTTCAGATTGCTTTTGCATAAAGAAGTGCAAAACTTGATTTTTCTTTTTTTCTCTAAAGATTTTTGCTTACCTTTCATTTCTTATTTCTGAGATATAATCTGCTGCCTTCTTCAAATTTTTAATCCCTTCCTAGGGGACTGAGAAGCTTGTCTGTGGAGTTTTCTCAAGCCTTGAGTGTCTGTCAGGTGCTCAAATTAATTAAGAGTCAAAAAAAAAACCAGACAAGGGAAAGAGTTTTAAGTAACCTGGCTAAAAATCCCCGTCCTCTTTCTCACTTCACACTTCATGCTGCTTTTTTTCCTCTAATGATAAAAACTTATGAGTTTTTCAGTTATCCGTGGAGTCCTCTGGGGAAAAGAGAGTAGATTGTGTCTGTATTTCTAGTAGGAAAGGAAACTGGAAGACAAATAATTTAAAAGAAAAGACCAAAATAAATATTTCAGGCCTACTTTTTCTAAATAAAGAAAGAAAAAGGAGATCATATGACTGAGACACAATGTCTTTTTAAACCCTCTCAAAATTTGAAATATTCAGAATAAACTGCACTTGCAAAGGTTTTCCTTGCGAGGCACACCCATGGCAACATTCAGCAGCAAAGCAAGCCAGCAGGTTAAAGAAGGGCCTTTTATCCATGCTCCCCTGATAGTAGAAATGGGAGGGGTGGGTTCCAAGTGTACACAGCCCATTGCAGACATGGCACACAGGGGCCGTGTGGCCTGTGGTCCTGACACACAATGAACGGGTAGCAGAGACATCAGAAATCACAGGCAAGAATCACCGCTTCAGCAGCTTGCCTAGAGGTGTTCTGATGAGAAAACAGACACATTTACCAATAATGGAGGTTGTTGGCTGACTGCAAAACCTCACTACTTCCTCCATAATTCACTTTTGGCTGACTCAGTCCAAAACCAAGTGACTCTCCTCTGGGCTAAATCCCATGTGGAAAGGCCAGGTAACATTCATAGAATCGTAGAATTGTTTAGTTTGGAAAATACTTTTAGGATCATCAAGTTCAACTGTTAACCCAGCACTGACCAGACCACTGCAATAAGTCAATACAAGAACTGCAAAAAGTAATTTTAGAATGTCTGAAAATTCAGTTCTCAGTCCTTCTGGTATCATTCTTTTCTTCTTCCAAGATAAGTAATGCTGCTGAAAGGGTTACAGAGAGCTCAAATAGTGTTTTATACAAGATATGCTATGGCTGACTACACATACAGGGCCTCCAGCAGGAAAAAAAAGTGCCTTTCAGGAAAATTACAAGGAGAAAAACTATGAGAATCATTTTTTTCTTCAACTAATGAAGTAAGCAACCTGACAGGAGAGTTGTGTGCTATATTTATTCCAGCAGTGCTGAGTTATCTTCTTTAATACACAAGGTAGAAGGGAAGGCAGATAGCAGATAATGTTGGAAATGGTAATAGGATGTGGAGTCAAATGACAGCTGAGCTTGTGCGTGTTCCTCCTGGATCAGCTCAGAGCCCGTCAGGGGTCTGCCTGTCAGGGTCATGGACATGGAAAGTCATCAGCCCTCCTCAAAATATAGTAAGTTGAAAAGAGACATGCAATCACAGCCAGCCTAAGCTTTTCAGAAAGATACGAATTCGTGTGTCTCCACTGCATTGCAAATCACCATGTGTCCCAAAGAAGTATAAGTACTCTCAGCTCTGTGAGATACAGGTTGAGTTTTATTCACCCAATGCTTTGAGGTCTGGGACACAAAGGCAGTGGAGAACAGGGGCACAGGGCCCTCGAAAAGAGCCCTGTCTGCTTCTCTAATCATAGAATCACAGAATCATAGAATTATAGAATTATAGAATCATAAAGTGGTTTGGGTTGGAAGGGACCTTAAAGATCGTCTAGTCTAACCCCCCCGGCAGGCACGGGGATACTACAAGGCTTAATCCTTCAAGGCTTTCTTGGATGTATTGAAGCACCATGGCTGCTTTCCCAGGCATTCTGAAGCTGTACTCCTGCAATATCAATGAAATGTGTTTCTCTGTCTCTCCATGTCTGCAGCTGAAATCAGTAATAGGAGAGTATATGATGTAGCTGAATTATTAAGGTAAAAAATGTGCCTGAGAGGGGAAAAAAGTAGAAGGCAAGTGTCTTTCCTGCTGCGCAGATCACAGTGCATCAGGTCTGTATTGATGATGGTCCTCGAGGGCTGGAAGAATATGGGAAGCAGGTGAGGGAAGGCTCGATATCTTCTCCCTATTGGATGTGCTGTAGCCAAGGGTTAGCCAGGGGTCTTATGTGCTGTCTGCCTCAGCTCCAGAACTAGTCCGTGTCTGGGGTAATTGTGTCTGTGTCTGTGGATACCACATGCTACCAGCAGCTGAAACAGCAGCGGCTGGGTGAAGGGCAGTGGGGAATCAGATGATCTTTAGCAGTATAGCAGTCTAAATAGTTATACAGTAGTCAGCATAACTTTGGCTGTATCAGAAGGTTGAAGCGTTTTTTCCCACAGGTAATTCCTTGAAAAGCAAAATCATCCCAGCTCCAGAATTATATCATGACAAAAAGCAGAAACTGGTCTCATTTTTTGAGAACAATGCTGCACCAGCAATGGGATGGTCCAGGAAGGCAACCTAATGCTTCCTTTTGTCAGCAATTTTATTTGCAGCTGGACTCCAGCCACAGGCAAATAGAAAATGGCTTCTCTTCAGACACAGTGAGTGTCAATGGGGTTTTGAATTCTCCCACACCTCCCTCCTCCCCAGAACTCAGCTGAGTTGCTGATCTGAACAACTGCTCCACTGAGACAGCTTATGAACCATCCCATACCATCCTGCCATTTTTCCAGGTGCTCTCTTCATCTGTCATCTCCTCATTACTGGAGACTGCAAATGTCCTTGCTGCTTTCAAGGTCAGCTTTCACTCTACAGTGCTATTTCTGAGAGTTGTATGTTCCATGAATAGCATCCTCTTTTTCAAGCAAAAGACTTCTATCAGGAGGGTACATGATCCAACAGAGAAGGTGGATTTATTTATCAGTGAAGAGATACACATTAAACCTCCTCACAATACTTATAGCCATGAAGACAGATTATTGTGGCTGTAGGAGAGGAACAGCTCTACTGAAAGAAAATGAAGCCCCAGCTAATTTGTTCTAGGCTACTAAGAAAGCTAAGGAAGCAATGCTTAGTTTGTTATAAGACAAATTCCTCCCACTCATTTACAATATAATTCCTCTTTTATACATTCTTTCAAAAGGTTTTGTTCTAAGAAATCCCATAGTAAAGCCACAAGAACAGATTTTGCATGATGTTTCTAATGACTTAATTTTCTGAGAGCATCATCGTTTTTTTCTAAGAGCACTTTGTGCTATTTCCTTCAGATTTCTAGTCCCCGCCTATGGCTAAAACATGTTGGACCTATCCAGGGAAGGCAGCTCTTGTCTTCCCTCTGATTTATGAGGTGTCCCCAAGCAATTCTAGCAGAAGGACTGGATGAAACTCTGCCTTCCAACTGGCTGTATGCAGACTTGACTGAGGTTTTTCGATAAATGCTTCTTCCAAATCTTAGTTTTGTCCGAACACATTTGCCCATGCTTGATGTTAGTGAAAACAGACAATCCCTATGCAAGGTTTCTGAGTTTGAGAAAAAGGTTGTTTATGAGATATAGTTCTCCTTGTGACAATTGGAAATGGAAATTGTTGAAATGATCACAGTGTGTAAACTTACTGGAGGCCTCACAGCATAATCTAGATCCCTCTTCCAAACAAAAGCTCCACTCTTGCAATTACTCAGACAGCATGTCTGCACAACTGTACAGAGAGAGAGAGAGAGAATAAAAAATAAACTTTAAAAGAAGCCTAAGCTATAAATTATGGAGATCCATATTTGCATTTGAGAAGTAGAGTGGCAAGCATGTGATAAAACCTGTCTTATGTCGTCTTTCCAAAGAAATTGGATTGCGTGTGACTGCACCCCCTGCTGCACCATGCCACGAGTTATACAGGAGCACTGCTGTTATTCTACTGATCCCTGAAGCTCTTGGCCCTTCTGCAATTTTCTTTATAGATTTCTAAATCTATAAAATGATCTCTACGTGGAACTGCATAAACTTGTGTTCAGGCTGAAGTGACAGTCAGAAAAAGAAAATGGCAGGGAAAGGTTGCTAAATACTCCATCTTCTCATAGGGTGCAATATTTCTCTAAAGAGAGTATCTCCCCTCACTTTAAGGATGCATTTAAATCTAACAGCATGAGGATAATGGAGACTGAGGCCCATATGCCTTAAAAACCACTGAAGTACTTAGTACCTTCCGGGCACAGGCAATCCCATAGAGCAAGTACCCTGTTGCATCACCCTGATGGACAGAGGCAAATTTTCTTGACATCCTGTGGATGACTCGGTTGTCTGTGCACTGGTGCAGCAATGTTTTGTCTGAGGCAGGTAAGATAGAAGCTTTACATTCATGTAGTAAAAATGCCTTTCAGAAATACATAAAACATGAAAACAAGGCATATCCATATGTTAAAGATTTGCTTATTCAAATTGTATTTTCACAGAATTTAGAACTCAATTCTTTTTACTGAGTGTTTTAACATGATCTATTGACCGCTCCATGCATCTGACAGATAACTGAATTCATAAGGTATTGTTCTTATTCGCATATTTTAAACTAAGAAATGATGAATAACAAATAGCAAACTTCTTGTCTGTGGACAAATAAGCAGCTTCACATTAAATCTGTATGAAACCAGCTATTCCATAAATGCTGCACAAACAGAACCATATTCTCTTTTTGTTTGCAAATGGAAAGTTGCAAAACATCATCAGGCCTGGTAGCTATCAGCCATTTAAGTTGTAAACTCTATTTTAGGTTTATTAATGCAGTAAAAATATCCAAACATTGGAAACTAACCATTTTTGGTGGATATATCAGTCTTAGTTCAGAAAAAAAGTATGCTAATGCATGCTTAGCTTCAGGCCTACTGACCTCTGGGTCATACTCATCTGTGTGATGCTAAACTTGCCAACATTCCCTTTTCATTTCTCTGAATTAAATCAGGCTTAGGAGCAATTATATCAATAAGGTTACAGCATTTCAACAGGAAAATCTGGGAGGGCAGAGACAGTCTAGACACCAGCTGCTACTCAAAAAGCTTTTTCTCTGGATAAGGTTTCTACATAACATCTGATAAAATTAGGGTTTGTGTTTTGTATGATCCAAAACTTTACATCTTTCTTACAGTAACACAGTAATAAGCAAATTACTTGGATTTTGCTCTTTCCTTAAGACACAAATGGTCTGATATGTTATTTCAAATATCACAGTATTGCCCTTTTCAAGCAGTCTTTTCTGTGTTGATTACAATCTTGGGTTTTGCTTTCTAGCACAACTGCTGTTGCACCATGTACAGTGACAACTTGTTGTCCCTGGCTCAAGAGACATCATATTCCTTTTTTTTGTATTCTAATTCAGCACTGAATCACCACTGCATTCCTGAAAAAAAAGAAGTGAGCAAGCATTTCCTATTTTTTTTTACAATTTTTCAATCATGGCATGGAATAAAATAAGAAAAATATATGTTATGGGTGAAAATTCTGTATTATACAATATCATATATAGAAATCATATATTTATATTTTTATACCACATTTTATGGAGTTATGGGGGGATCAGCCAATAGAAACAAGATAGATTCATAATTTCAGACAACTTATTGTCAAAAGAGTCATTATGGTCAACTTCCTAAGAGGAAGCATGCAGTCATTACTTCATAGGTTTAATACCTAAAACCATCTTCAATAAGTCACTCTTGAGGGCTTTATTCTCACATTTATATGTAAGAATAACAGTCATGCTTCATGCTCTTTTCCTATGCCAGATTCCTATGGGATACTCAGAAGCTTTGAATTTGCCTTACATCCTGTTGTAGGTAGGGTAATCCACACAGATCTCAGAGGCTTCTCCTGCAAGGCACAGGATTGTTTGCTGCACCTTAGCCTTAGTGGAAGGTGAGAAGATACACTTCCTGAAGTGAAGATACTCTTCCTGAAGAGTTCCTGAACTCTTGGGCATCCCAAACAAGGGCACAGCTCTAGCATATGTGAATTTCATCTACTTGACTGGACAACACATGCCCACGGATGGAGTTTCTTCACACCTGACAGCAACCAGAAGAGTTTTCAGCCCCATAAACTCTTCCTCCAGTCCATCCTTCTGATATGCTCTTCAGCCAGAGACAGTACAGAAAATGACAGAGATGTGCAACTGTATTACCTGTGAGAATGCTCTCTTATATTGTCAGAACAACAACAAAAAGCGGTAGGGGAAAACTAATCCTGGCACAAAATTCTTCTTTGTGCACCTTCCTTCTTTAGCATGGCTTTTCTACTCCAACTTCACAAAGACCACTCTCAGCAGCTGCCAGTTTTCACTGATGGGAGTTGCATGATCAGAATTATTTGTGGTGTTGAGCAAATGTTTCAAGTAGACAAACCCTGTCATCTAGAGCTTGGGCATGGAATAGAGCTGAACTCTGATTGTCTCTGTCTCTTGAATGATTCTTTGTTCAGTACATCTCAATCTCTCAAGGACACTTTTCAGATCACAAAGGTAGCAGTGGTGTACAGAGATTTCATTTACCTTTCATGTGTGCGGTTAGTGAGACCAAGTTCAGCTAGCAAGCAACCTTGAAGAATGACCTGCTCCTCTTTCTAGTGCCACTAGGATGCTGCCCTGCAGGCAGTGCTTGGTGATGATTTGTAAAAAATCTCCTTTTGGCTAATTGCATTTGAATATGCGTATTCAGCTTCTCTATGTTCTTGTGTAAGGATTTGGATTGCTTTCCCTGTATCCTTGCAATTCTGCAAAAAAGAGAAAGACAGACTTGGGGAATACAGAGCACTGAAGAAGCATGGTTGCTGCAGAGGGGGTTTTTTGCAGGTACTCTTGAGCATATGTCTTGTTGTAGATATTCACAAAGAAAGATGAGAGAAGGGTCTGTTCATGGGTTCTGCTGAACACTAATTATTGTATTGCCCTTTTGAACTTGGCACATGATCCAGCACCTAGTTCTAGTTCCTAATGTTCTATAAAGATTAATGACTTATACCATGTCACTGCTTTGCAGGTTTCTGATTTGGCATATTTTTGATACCATAAGAAAATGACCTCTGAATTCTGCTTCAGTCAGCCTTGCTGTCTCACCGGAGAGCTACGTCAGCTACGCTCTAACATGCTTTTCAATCCATGCTGATATTCTTTCAGATGAGATAACTTGACCTTTAGGAAACCCATCTACAGCTGAGTGTGCAAGAAGTGACAGCCTGAAATGGTATGTTCTTGTCAGGGTAATGAAGCCAAGCTCCAAAAAAATCTAATGTATGCAGATTCCTTTTCTTTCAGGGGTGACTGTAATTTCAGGGAAAAGGCAAGCAGGTGATTGATTTGTTTATAGTGAGTCAGGAGAGCATACTGGAGGTGAATTTCAAGTCTGCGCTCCGTTATAGCTGTGGAATAATGCACAGGTTAAAGGGTCAGTCACAGTGTCTGCAACTCAGATGTAGACCTGGCTACCTGTTGGAGTCCAGAAAGATAGTTCAGGAGGAAAGATTAAAATGAACATTCCAGGAAACATTGCAAAAGATAACACATAAGGCATGGGAGGATTGAGTAGCTAAAATTGTAATTGTCCTTTGGAAAATTTTCAATAGCGATGATTAAAATGACCATCCAAGACTTCTAAAATACTTGTATAAAGCTAAATAAATTATGAAGGATCTTTGTAGTGATAAATACTCAGAGATTTTACAGTGATTGCTTGAAGGAAGCCCACACGTTATATATCTGCATTTGGTGGTAATCCCTTCCATTTGAAGAACTTCCTCTACTAGCACAGGTTTTTCTGATCTGCAATGCAATTTTCTGGACCTGTCAGAAGTGTTCACTCACCCATCAGTTTTGGTCCTGGCTTTGGGTCTGTGTATGTCCATGATATGGAGGGATAGATATATACATAGCTGCCTTGGACATTGAATAACTGACACATATCAGTCAGCCAACACTGCCTCAAGTTGGCCGAAGAGTAGGGTTTTTTCTTTTTTATTCTAGAAACTATCCTGGGAATTGGATAATTCATTGAAGAGATTGGTCTCTGTTTCACTGAAGGAAAAAAGATCAAACAAACCTGTGACTCAGGACTTAGGCTCCCTCCAGAGGAGAAATTCAGACATTTCTTTTAATCCCTTATAACATATAAACCTGTCATAGGGGATTCCTGCAAAGCATGGACCCTTCATGATTGGTCATAGACAAACTGCTTAGCAGTTGCTGATATGTCGAAAATGAGGGGAGTAAGAAGTATTTTCCAAATATCTATGCCACATATCATGATGGTGATGGCACAGTGACACCCATTTCTCAAAACCATGCTTATGTGATTTGTTGACTGTAGCATGTGAATTCTACCCAAATAACCCATCCAGGCAGACAAAGAAAGGAACTGAACAAAATCAGTGATGCAAGCACAGAAACTGTAAGGGTGGATTTATGGCTATCCATGACTTTGCAATGGACTCCTACAGGCATCCTGCTTGTTTGTGTTTCTGCTGATAGCCCAGTCTGCAGAATGTTGCCCAGACATACCAAGATAATGGGAATAAGTAAATTATTAATTCCAAAGGGACGTCTGCTTGAAAAATTCTAGAATGACAACTTATTTGCAATACCAACTAAAGTACAGATCTTTTATCTAACTGTCATCTCAAAATGACAGTGAACTAAACCCTTGGTAATGGGCTCATTTATCCAGCCCAGTTAAATTCCAATTTATCTTCCTAGTTTGCAGTACAGCATCACAGAAGGAACCGTTGTTAGGGTTTAGCATGTTGCTGTGAATCATTGCATGCAAAGCTGCCAAAGCTCTCTCTGTCAGATTCATAGTATATGTTTGGCACAATTCAGTATTCATTATTGCCAGAAACAACAGGATATGCAAATTAATCAGATTAATTAAAATCAATTTGTGCAAATGAAAGATGACCTTTTTTCTCTTTCATAATGTTGGTAAACTTTTTGCACACTGCTGACAACCACATATTAATGTATATTTTTATTCTCACACAGGAATGTACATTTACTTAGTTATACTCTCAGAATCCAACTATCATAATAATGGATTGTCTCAGATTATTTGCTAAGAAGTATATAGTATATAGTATCTGGGGCTGATGTTCTGCCACAGATGGTGTTCCTATAAATCTTGTGTAAGGAATCATGCTTACACCCAATGGGGAGCTTGGTTAGGGAAGACTCCTTGTCACTGTTGCAGTAGAACATTTCTCAAGCCTGCAGTATCAAGTGCAGGAGAGAGAATGACCTAAAGATAAATTCAGCATCTCAAGCTTTATTTTGATTACACTTATGCTATGTCATAAATCTGTATTTACTGACCATGAGGCTTCAAATCAGTTGAAAAATATATCGAGATACTATAGAACAGAATGAAGTCCTGCTGGTTTGGGGCTTGTAATACAGGGCGTGTTCTGGCCCACAGCTGTTTTATGTAAGCTTTTAAACAGGTACTGTCCTCAAATCTTCCATCAGCCTGTGAGGGACCTGAAAAAAATCTCAGCTTCACAGGGCCTCTGCTTCTCCATCTTCTAATATGATTCATACTTCTCCTTGCCATTTTGTCACTAGCCATGAAAAGCAGCCACAACTCTGTGTTGCAACTATGAAAAAAGCTGGGGTTTTTCAATACTTTTTTGGGCAAAGAAATAGTCCTTTTTATATATAAATTTTAGAATAATAATAATAATAATAATAATATTTTATAAATTTCTCTAAACAATGTTTGGTTTATAAGCAGTGCCACAAAGATTTGGTAGATGCCCATTGAAGCATGTGGATGCTACTACAGTCTCAATAAGGCAACATGATTTCTGACCATGTGGAAATTTCTTGTGTTGGCAACAGAATACAGGCAATGTCTTGCTCTGTAAATCTCGATTGAGGAGGGGTTTTACAAAACTATATAAAGTCTTGTTTTGAAATTTTAATCGCAAGTGTGATGATTAAAATCATATTTTTTCCAAAAAAAGAAAGAACCAGTCTGCCACTTTGGAAGGGCTGTGTAGTACATCATTTCATGTATAAAATGAAACTTGTTTATGAGATTCATCACAGACGACTCAGTCATTCAGGAAACAGTCTCTGACCAAATACATATATATATATATGTG
>VZRJ01005614.1:0-18657 GCA_013397565.1 Ptilonorhynchus violaceus
ATGGGGAATTTCCCACCACACCTATAGTTAATTATACTAAATGTTGTATTTAAGTGTATGGTGGTTTTGGCAAAGCATTAGTCTGGACTAGAGATTTTTAGGTAATTTGCAATATATTCGCCTGTGAAAAAGTGTCTTGTCGTGCAAAAATAGTAGAAAAGCATGTTCTTACTGACCATGACAAAATATCTGTTCCAAAAGCTGACAGTTCGAGAAGTTACATCAGGGCTGCAAGTTTAAGAAGGGAATAAAACAGAATCCATGGAAAAATCTTTTTTGTCATCAAATTTCCATCATTCTAAGTTGTAACTGACATTTCCCATACAGGCATGAGAACACATACTGGAGTGTATAATATCTGTAAGAGTATTCAAGAAGTACTTGACTTTTAGTCAGAGTTCACAACTCACCTGTTTAATGTTAAACATTCACATCATGTGTTGATAGCATCACATATCGCTATCATTTCTCGGTCAGGACTCTTATATTTTCTCTTGCAGATAAAGAAAGGTAAAAAGAGCTTTATTCAACAACTGCAATATAAGGTAACTAGTAACTAGAGTAATCACCGAAGAATGAAGTAACCTGTAAGAAATGGGAGCTCTTACTGTAAGGAGTTTGCCTAAAGGTGAGAATTGTAATGCTACAGTGATTTCATGCCTTGTCCAATTCCTGCCATGTGGAATTGGACAAGGAATAAAATGAATTATTTTCAAGCAATAAAATGAAAATTAACACCAGGGGAGGAATATAGATATAGTCTAGGAGCAGCTCTTAGAGAGACTAGAAAACAGCATCCCATAGATGGGTTACAGCTTGAATAATAGACTCAGTTTTATGTTTCACTTGCTTTGTAAATGTCTACAGATGTGGATATGTCACCCACATAGAATGTATGATTTAAAAGGAACAAAAATTTTGTAGGTTTCATCTAAAGATCACACTCTTGCTCTTTCTTACAGTTAGTACTGAGATAATTGAATCACAGTTGCATGAAATTTTCCTAAGCATCTAGTCCCATAACACCGTGGTTCCTCATTACACATGCCTTTTACAAATGATGATTGTTTATTACTGTGTTTTCAATGTGCAGTTGATATTATCTTAAAAAGTGCAATTTTCAAACTTTTATTCCAATGGTTCTTGCTTTAGTTAAGGTTTCATTAGCTCCGTAATTTTTAGGTTCAAAATGTTGAGTTTATATCTACTCCCTTATCTAGTGGGGTAGATGTAATTCTCTAAACTGTAGTAGAATGAAAAAGTAAATGGTGCGGGAAGCATATCTATATTAGGAAAACACATGTCTGGTCTAACTTTATGCCCCATAAAAATCTGCTGATATGATAAAAGGAGAATAAAGCAAGTATCTTGACCATAGACACATAATTAGAGCATAATTTCAATTATCTAAATGTTACTTACCTGAAAATTCATATTATCTGTAACAAATTTCTTTTTTTCCTCACATTTATGAAGGAACCTGATACTGCTTAATCTAATACGGAATTTAAGGAATAGATGAGCATGTATGTCTTCACAAGAATTTATGAGAAGTGATCAAAGTGGAGGGTGTCTTTGCAAGGAAATAAGAGAACTGAGGTGTGAAAAAGCTCCTACCACTGCAAGTAAACTGAAGCCATTTCCTGTCTTCAGCTTTTGGCATCAAAATTCTTAAGCGCATAAATATCACTGTAAACATTTTAGAAGTCAATATAGGAGTTAAATTGCTGTCTACCATGCTCACAGAAGGCAGCTAAGAGTGTGTTGGGTTTTTAGTCATACAGATCCACTCAGTGGTAAGCTTTGCAACTTGAGTCTAAACTAGTCTTATCACAGGCATCTGGGCAGAGTATCATAGACCGACTGTGAAGACAGCTGACGCGGAATAATAGCAGTCTTGCAGCAGCATTACGGAATTTAGGGCAGACCAATTTCACTTTAATTGTTTTGCAGCTGTCTGCTACACGTAGCGACATCTGTGATATGTGTTCAACCTCTGTTTGGTATTACATTTTTGTTGCTGAAATTATGGCAGATGTTCCAGCTGTGGGAGTCTCAAAGGGGCATAGAAATGTTAGTTTTAAAATATACCTTTTATTTCAAACTCTGCAAAATCATACCAGATATCTTTAACTATTAATTTCAATATTGAAATCAAACAGAGCAATGTTTTATAAACAGATGAAAAAATACCACTCTAAGTATATAAGAAGAGAATTTTGACAGATCAAGCATGTTTTTAAAGAATACCAGCCTCATAGAACTTCTGAAATACTAAGATCAAGACAGTCTTTCACTTAGTATTTTGTCAGTCCTAAATCTCTTTTGCTGTTTCTACATACTAGTGTAAAAATTTGATGGATAGAGTTATTTGAATTGTCAGATCTTTGATGTCTAACTGCATCCAGGCTTTCTTAGTTGTCAAAGTATGCAATAATAAAACTGGAGTTGGAATGTCCCTTCCAACCCAAACTATTCTCTGATTCTATGAATGTATAAAATTTCATTAGAAAAACAACACAGACCAACTGACAATGTAGAAAAATACTTTGCAATCATAACTACTTGTGATTGACAGGGTTACTGTGAATTTGGATTCACAATCTCTTTTAAAGAACATTAAAGGTGTTGAAATATCAACAAAATTAAGTACTGGATTTCAGATAGCAGGTAAAGTAATCAAGGAAAATGACAAGTGTCAAAAATGGAAGAGAGAGAGGATTAAAGTATGAGAAATGGAAATGAAACAGTCATAGGATAGGCAACTGAGTATAAAAAGTAGATAAAAATTTTAGACAATGAAAGTTATAATTTTCTTTAGTTTTACAATTTGGTTGGATGACTAAAGGTTATGTTAGGAACATTAATCCATCCCGCGTAAGCATGTCTGGTCTTACCTGAGCCTCTTTTGTTATGAAAGTCTGCTGAATATATTGACAAGAAGTATATTTTACAAGATATTCAGTACTTATTAGATTTTTTTACTCATTTTTCAAACTGTTTCCTTAACAGAAAAACTTCAAAATTTATCTCAAAATATTACTCAATTTTCTTACTACTATTAAAGGTTTTGTGGCTGTTTTGAGTTCTGAGCTATGTTTTGGATCACTTTTCATTTTTGGATAGCAGGTCATTGCTATTGAAAAAAGGTAGAGATTATTTTTACATGTTCTGTTCCTCCTTAAGGAAATGAAGTACTTAGTGTCAAGCAATGAAGCAGTACATTTCCATCTCTGTTATGAACGCACCTCTCTACTTTTCATACCAAAGAGAAATGTTTTACAAGTTTTATTGAAACAGTTTCATCACATACTCATACACATTACTCATTAGTTATTTACCAGTTCAGTGTGGAAAACTTCTGTTATAAGGCAGGAGATTTCCTTAGGTAGTTGATTTCTGATGGCCACTAAGGGAAATTTATTGAAGTCGTGCTTTAAAGATTACTGATGATTTACAATATTTAATCAATGCTTTTACAAATGATCAGAAATATGGTTCCACATCACACAGACACATACATGGGAGAAACAGTGATTCAGAATGTCTCAACTCTTTCCTCCGTTGTGTACCTACTTAGAACCATCATGAGTAGCATTCATAGTAAAAAAAAAGTCTATTTTCAGCCACTATAAGGTATTAAATTCAGTGGATCTGAAAAGAAGGATTTGAATCTTAAGTTCTAGTTTCAAATGTTACATAATTAGTAAAAATATGTATTCTTCAAAATCACAAGTTTCACATTATTTAGGTCTCCCTGGAAGGATGAAGCATTTGACCATAATTTTAATAATGCAAAAACATTTTAATTATTGGAACTGGTCTTTTTTTCTCAACTCATGGCTAACAATATAATTACATGAGGATATGCAAATGACTAGATTTCCTAACTCCCCACAGCAAATATAATTTCAGTTTTGCTCAGCTGCAAACCTTTGCAGAATTCCTTTAAATGTCTTCGGTATGTGCTAGGGTAAAAAAAAAAAAAAAAAAAGAGAAGAGAAACACAGAAANNNAAAAGAGATGAGTGAAAGACAGAGACAAGCTAGTGTACCACTTATTAGCCAAAAAAAAAAAGCTTATGGAATCATTAGTGAAAGACATTTAAAGCTCTTAAATTTTAGCTGATAATGACCCTTTCTTACTTTCGTAATTACACTGGAGAAATATGATGACATTTTGGCATAATTTTTTGCTTCATTTTTAGTTTTAAAGCTTTAAAGATAAATGAGGCAAGAATGGCCTCAGCTGGTGGAAGTTGGTGCAGTTCCACCCTAGCTGGTGCAACAATGCCTGCTGTATGACAACTTACATACTTGGATTTTAGGACTGGTTTTGGTTTGGGGGTTTTTTTCACTAACAATTCTTACTTATACACAGTCTAGGAAACACTCTGTGGGCTGGATATAAGCTGTGAAACAGTTATATCAGGGGTAACAGACTGAAAATGAAATGTCTCTACTCTTGGCTTAGAGCCCGGGTTAGAATCAATCTGCTGGAGTACAAGGAGGTTTGGGGTGGCCCTGTCAGTAGCTGCAGTGATCTAATCACACACGTAGTGTAGAAGCAGCCTGTTGTGCTCCATGCAGTCTCAGAGAGGCTGTCTGTCACTCTGGTCCTCTGCTGGCCCACCCCACGAGCAGGCACCTTGCAGCACGTGCAGGCAAACACAAACTGCAGAGAGGTGACATCCAGGATTGCATGGGCCACACCAAACTGCTAGCACATGCGAGGTGTGAAGATGGGCTGGAAACATGGCCACAAACAGAGCTGGGTGGAACAGCGTGTGTCAGGGTGAGGGAGATGAGTGCAACAGCTCTGCTAATGGTCTGGAAGAGGGAGGAGAGAGCAAGGCTATTCAGTTAGCAAATGATACTAAATTTGGAGAAAGCACCAGGGACAAGAATATATTTCAGGAGGATTGTAAAATTATGGGCTGACAAGATAGGAAGATACAGCCTGGAAACTGTGAAGTAACAGAACAACAAAATACCGAGGAAATACAAGGGCTCAGGGTGAAAAACCTGTGAAAAAAAAAATGATACCAGAAGAGGTGGAGGAGGATGCAGAGAATGATGAAACAGTTAAATTACTGGTTTTATGAGTCTGAAAATTACAAATGAAGTTCTTACATTAGTGTCCTAAGTAAGCAATTGAAGACTTTTTTCTTTTCAGATAAAACTTATCTGTCTTTCTTCTTGTAAATATTCATTCAAAATAACACTTAAATCTTTAATAGAAAAAATTATACCTAACCTACACTACCATTCAGATCTGGAGGGAAAGGAAGCCATCTTATTTCTTTTTACCCCCATCCCCTGCTCCATCAGTTCCCTGTCTGGCTGGACATTTTCTTAACCCATGTGGATTGGTTCAGAATATACTGCTCACATTTTGTAATGTGGGAAGCTGGATTTTTCTTTCGCGTCTGGCATGAAAGGGAAAAGAACACTCACAATCACATGAAATTATCACAAGTGTTTAAAAGGATTTAGGTGGCTCATTAAGCATTAGTTCATAGACACGTGAATCAAGTACTACAATTTCAGGTTGCCAAAACAATACATTCCAACAGAAAGGTGGAACATATAGTCTTAAATTAGTTGTAAGAGGAGGATGTAATGTCATTGAATTGCTCAGACCTTGCACTAGAAAATTAGATGCTTAAATCTGTTTAAGAAAGAAAACATGAGAGTTACAACGGAAAATGTAGAAGAACATATATTAAGTGGCCCTGAAGAAGCACATTATTTTTCACAGGATACAATGATTTATGGTATTTTATTGTATAGGTGAAATTCAATAGGTCTACATAATACAATAATGCACAGTTAAAAAAAATACTCATTGCAGAATCTTTTTTTAATGCAAAATATTCTGCAATTTCCTGCATATACAGATGTATAATGCCATGGTAAATAATCTTTACTTATTAAATGAGAAGAATTGAATTGTAATTTATTAAAATTTAAATTTCCTATTTTGCATACAATTTAATATTATATAAAGTAAGAGTCATGCTGTAACTGGGTATTAGTTACTCATAGAAATGCATAGCTACTTATTTTTCCAGAGATTTAAAGTAAACATCAATAGAATAAATTGGACACAGAAGACAAACTTGTATTTCTAACACATGGATATTCAGTATGCTTCTTCATAAGAAAGGGTTGATTTATCAAATACCTAAGCAAGTGGAAGTTTCAAGAACTTCTCTATGAATTTTATAACCATATATTGAAAATAATTGGATGCTTATTCTATGACTCTATGACTTTATGATTTTATGATTACTTTTGGACTATGTGAATTCTTCTGCCTTAAAACCAATTTATTCTTATAGGGTGATTTGAAATGAACAAATTTGTACCTGTAATGTAGATTTTCTATTTCAGGTGAATCATGCTATTAGAGAACTTCCATGACACATTCAGAACGTCATTTTTTACCATCTTCTCTTAAAAAGGAAAATCCATTAACTGGAAAACAAACAAACAAGAAAACAGACAAAACCCCACCCCATCTCCCAGAAACTAAAATCCTATTTTACCATGAAAACCAAAAGTTTAATTTTTCTTTTTTTTTTTTTTTTCAGAATTTAAAAAGCAGCCTGAATGACCTAAATGCACTGATTTCAGAAGTACTGAATATCTCTTGCTCAATGGTACTTGGGAGGTGCTGAGCAATTTTGAAAATCTAGCAGTGATCTATATTTCAGTTTCCTCGTTTATAAATCTTATTAGCATGAACTAATGTAGTTCACTTTGTCTTTTGAATCTAAATTTTTGTCATAGAAACAAGTGTTCTTCAGGTTACGGATTTGCCTCCCTTCCACCTCATTTTTCATTGGTCTACTAATTGCAAGTTATTTTTCCTTAATACCTCTTAGTTAGATTCTTTCTTTTTTTTGTCCTTTCTCATGTCCCTACAGCTGCTGCCCTATAACACACCTGTCAAAACAGGTGCTCTGCATTCACTTTGAACACAATTTGAGAAGTTTCTTTCGGCATAACGCTGTGGGTAGGAAATTACTGATGATGATGATGATGATGATGATGATGATGATGACGATGATTAGCAGATAATATAAATCTCTTTAATTTCCTATTTGATGTTTTCCTTCGGTATTTATTATAAAGACATTTAGAAAACTTTTTAAAACTTTGCCATGTTTTCAGATTTCTGCCCACATGTTAAGAAAATAATAGCACCTCCAAAATAAGGCTGGTCTTCACCTTTTAATTTTAATGTTCATTAACTGAGTTCATGCTGGACAAAGCAAGTCTTACATGTCTATTTTTTCATTTCAGATATTTCCACTGACTTGCATGTTGCCAGCAGGAGTTTGTAAATACATTAATTCTATATAACCTTTTGTCTTCTAATAAAATGTTCATATTTGGAATTCCCAGAAGGTAGTTTTACGTCTACTTTTTTCACAGTTGATTAGAAATCCATCACCACTATGCAAGCATTTACTATTTGCACATTGTTTGAAGCATTAAAACTACTTTGTCAGCAAAATCTCGATTTAATCTCATTCTGGACAACATTAATACCGTTATCTTTGTGCCTACCCATTAATTCAGATGTATTCTTTCACTTTCACTGCAATTGCTGAAGATTAGAAGTTATTTAGAAGATTAGAAGGCAAAACAGCCTGGGGCAGGACCATTTTCTGAGAAGTCCAAAGGCTCTAGGTATAGTGATCACGCTAGGGGAAAAAAGCTCATCATAAACTAGTTCTAATTTACCTCCCTCTATGACTCATATAGCACAGCTGTAGCTTCTCACCATATAAATTGAATGCAGTTCATAGATTGTTTTCTAAGCACTAACTCCTAGTAGACTACTCGCAGGACGAGTAAATCAGTGGCAAGAAAAGAAGAAAGAGATGAAAATAATTCCTCTGACAAACATTTAGCATGGGAAAACTTAAGGGACTGAAAATCACAAATATATTGACAGCACCCTAGACAACATGGAGCATTTTTCTATTCAGAAGCAAAGGTGTACATCTGGCCAAAAGCCAGAGTTTGTTCTGTTTGGCTTACCAATTATAATGAGGCAACACTTTTAAGAAGTTTACAGGTAAAAGTGTTAAGGACACCTGAATGGGAAAAAAAAATTATATCTGCTGGAATATAAATACGAATGAAAAGGATGGCTGACAATGCCTTCTGGAGTAATTAAGGGTACTGTTTTTCTAAATAGACTGATTTTATTTACCACTGTTAATAAAAGCAAAATCTTATAATGGTAGAATTTTAGAATATTTATCAACTTAATGTGTGTGTGTAAATTATTGTGTGCATATAAATAGATACAAAACAAAGAAACAAAAAATCCTGAGCCAAAATACATTTTTAAGAATTTATGGTAAGAAAAACTCTAGCTGTATTTCTGTCACACGAAAATTATTGAAATTACTTCCATTTATTTTATTTAGCATACAGTTTAATTCTTTTGTCTGTAATTTTGGCTGTATACATTTAGTATTTACTTACAGACCTGTGGAATGTACAAGAATTCAAGTAGACATTGCACATAATTTTTGGAAATATCATATGGAAGTCAGATTTTTTTTGTTTGGTGGTTGATTTTGGTTTAAGGGTTAAAGAACAGTATGCCTTTGATTTCTTGGGGACAATAAATTTTCTCATAATATGATTTGTAGTTTCGCCATAGCCTTTGGATGCAACAGGAAAATGTAATATCTGAATTTAAGACTAGAAACAGACCATTCTCATCTGGCTGTCTATCTAATGTGGGTATCATTTTCCCTATATGTCATAGACTTATCTCTTAAACCTTTATTATTTTTTCTGTCTTTTAAAAATATCCATATTAGAGGAGTAAAATAATGCCCATTTTCAAGGAATTGTTTGTTCATTAATCCTGCTGAGAATCACCTTCTGAAAAGTGGATGAGGCCCTGGATCCTTTTACAAGTACCAAATATCAAGATCTGGAAAAATCCCTTGTCTCAAAATAAAATAGTGATTCATTGTTTAAGGATTGGCATCAGTAAAATGCTTAGCCCTACATAAAGATAAAAAAAAAAGTTTTACTTATACGGCAACTAAAGTTTAGGATAATCAGGAGATTGCTCTTGACTGATATGAGTTATGTTTCAGTACATTGATCTCATCAGAGTATTAGGAACTTAAGTGGACCGTCACGAATAACTTATAAGTAGAATCTGGTCTTTAATTATGCTGTTTACCAAGAAAGAAATATTATTCATATATGTTGATTAGTGGGTGTAAAAGTGGCATGTTAAATACTGAGAAAATTTTTATACAAAACAGTACTAATTTTTCTTCTGTATTTAAATCAAATTTTAATATAATTATTTCATTATATAATTGCCCATGGTTTCAGTTATTCTAGGATTATACCCTTAAAGAATAGGCTGCAGAAGGGAAAAATAAAGAACTTTTTTTGTTTCTTTTTCTTAAAAAAAATTAACTTTGCATTCAGGACAGACCTAGAAAGTTCATTTACAAGTGAGCATTTTTCAAAGATGGGCATATGAAAAGATTTTAATGGTAGTCCTGATCAGAATTAGTTAGATTTGGTGTAGACTTTACAGACAAGTTTATAGATGTTTATTGTGCAGATAGCTGTGCCTATGCCAGTCTTCTTGACTTTTTAATCTGTGGAGAGAAATAGCACTTTAGGGATAAGAAAGATCTCATTTTCAGCTACTACTTTGGGTCAAGATGATTCATCTTGTAGAAATATCAGTTTTTTCTGTCTGTGGAATCTAAACAACTAAGTTGTCCCTCAAAATTGTTCATAATTGTTAACTAATTGGTAATTGGATAATACCATAACTTTGTTACAATTACAAATTATTACAGTAACAGCGAGTAAGAAAATGCAGTTGTATTTGATAAGGTAATCAATTGTCTCCAAACCAACAAAGAAACAAATTAAAGCAGTAGAAATGGAAGGTTTAGTCACTGTAATTAACAGGAAAAGTAGGGAAGTTTGACAGAAAAACAAACAAATGGAAAAACAAACAAAACTTTTCAAGTGGAATAATGCAGAATATGTAGAGTAAAGCTCCAAAACTAAAAAGTATAGAATTACTTGAAACCTTCACACAAAATTGACTATACTAAGACCATGATTAATAGACACTATTAAGGAGTTATTAAGAATTTGCATTAAAGTGGTAATGCAGGATTAATTTTTCCAGGAATGTACTTCATAAGTTGCTGCATGCATTAAAAAATATGGAACCTCAGGGAAGCTATTCAAGAAAATTAGTAGGCTATTTTAGAAACATTATGGCTTATTGTTTGAACTGCTAAACATCACCATATTTCTTGCAAACTATTTTGCTAAAATGCAGTTTACATATCCGGACATATCAAGAGAGGTAGCTGAAACTACTTCAGGCCAATATTATTGAAGAAAGTAGTTTGGTTTCAATGAAAAATTATATGGTTATGCTTTCAAATATGCAAGCTCCTTCTGCTCCACAATTTATAACCTCTAGGCAAATTAGTGAATTTGATTACATTATGCCATTTCAGATTTTAAAAAGATAACCTTTCTGATAGTTTTTACTTTAAATGTATAGCTGAAAGAGCATAGTGAGCATTTAGTGATAGGCTCTAACCATATCTGAGTAACAGTAGCTACTATGTCTGAGGTGCAAAAGCTTAAAATGGGAGTGTTAACCTCACATATATCTCCTGGCATCTCTCTTCCAAGCTGCTCTCAAGTCCCAGTAAGACCACAGATTGCAATAAAACCATTGATTATTCATGTATTTTTAAAACATTTTTTCAGGCTATTCTTTTATTGAAAAGGAATTTTAATACCGATTTGACTGGGATTGGGATTGAGGCTTTCTGAAAAGCACCTATAAAGACCACATGGATACACTGGGATGACCTGTTTTGGGATGTTCAAGGAGTGGCACTGTACAGCTATAATGCAAATGTTTCCTGATTGGTCTTATCTCTTGTTTTCTTTATATTCTTACAAGAGAAATTGGTTTTTGTAAAAAACTAGTTCTTAACTACAAATATATAATAGAATGTAATATTTACAATAAAAGTAATAAAAAAACCAAATGGATCATTAATCCCCCCCAAAAATAATCTGTTACTGAACTTTTTACTAAATGTGCCATTATCTCATGTTCAAACCACTCACCTGTGCTAAAGCAATTGATTTCATTTTTGATAAATTCAGCATGATAATATGCACTCCAAACTCCCTGGTGATCATATATTTAGCCTTTTAACAAGAATTTAAAATACTCAAAGTGTGAGTACATCCTCCATAGCACAATACCAAGCGGCAGAAAGACTTTTTATGTTCTGGCACAAAGAAAGCTATAAAATGAAAATTACCCTATATTCTATGTCCAGTGACAAAAGTACTATGGACCATAAGTGTGAGCTGGTCCTTTTGAGAGCATTTAAATATGTATCTGGAATGAGTTGTAGCCAGTCAGCAGAGAAGGAATTATACAGAACAGTAATGAATTGTGCATCAAGGGACTGTATCAGTGTTCAAAACTGCAGGTTGAAGAAGAGAAAATACAAAAGATGCATGCATGTATTGGGATTGCATGGCAAGCTTTTAGTAGTGGTGTGGCTTCAAGGGTGTATTCTGTAAGGAGATCCCCCACCTTGTGTGACAGAGACAATGCCAGCCAGCTCCAGCACTGACACTGGCCGAGGACAAGACTTCATCAATGGTGGTAGTACCTCTTAGTTAAAGTGTTTAAGAAAGGGAGAAACTGCTGCCCAAAAGCAGGTGGAAAAGAGGAGTGAAAACTTGTGAGAGAAACAGCCTTGTAGAACCAAGGTCAGTGAAGAAGAAGTGGGTAGAAGTGCTCCAGCAGCCAGAACAGAGTCTGGTTCTGCAGACCATGGTGCAAGACAATGGTGAGGTAGCTGTCCCTCTGCAGCCCATGGAAGTCCTGAATTGAGCAAATATCAACCTGGAGCCTATGAACGACCCCATGTTAAAGCAGGTGGCTGCACCCAAAGGAGGGCTGTGACTCTGTGGAGAGCTGTTCCTGAAGCAGGCTGCTGGCAGGACCTGTACAACCATGAAGAGAGGAGCCCACACTGTTTCATATTTTCTTGACAGGACCCACTCCAGAGCAGTCTGTTCCCCCAAGGAAGGGACCCATGCTGGAGCAGTTTGTGAAGAACTTGAATTTCCTTTGGGAAGGACTCACATTTCAGTTCATTGAGGACTGTCTCCTATGGGAGGGACGCCATGCTGGAGCAGGGGAAGAGTGGCAAAGACGAAGAGTTGTGAACCTCCCATTCCCTGCCCTGCTGCATCACTCAGGAGGAGAAAGTAGAGATACTGGGAGTGAAGTTGACCCAAGAAGAGAGGGTTAGGGGGAAAGTGTATTTCTTATTACCCTTATCTGATTTGATTTGTAAAAAATTAAACTAGTTTACCCAAGTTGCGTGTTTTGCCTGTGACAGTAATTGATGAGTAATCTCACAGTCTGTTCGTGTCTTGTACAATGAGTCTTTTGTTTGTTATGCATTTTCCTCCCCGTCCAGCTGCTAAAGAGAAGTTATAGACATGCTTGGTGAGCACCTGGTCTCCAGCCAAGGTCAGCCCACCACAGTATTACAGATAAATTACCACAAGAGCTGCATGACTGGTTAGAGTGAAGTAAATGCATTGAGGTATGCGTCATATACATACAAATCTGACAGTATGCTCTTTTGCTTATTATCTATACATGCTGAATAGACGATAAGGATTTTTTAGGTTTTTTATTTACTTGTTTCGCTTAATAGAGATTACTGAAATGCCTCAAGCATCAGTCAACCTTACTTCCTGCAATCTCTGATTTGTTGTGGGTTTTTTTCAGAGAACAACCACTCTTGAGAGCACACACTTAAAAAGAGAATTTTAGAAAAATTATTGAGGCCATTATTGTTATTAGTTTCACATTGTAACTGTCCTATTTTTCAGTGTTTTATAAGCAAAAACTTTCAATGTTTCAGTTTCTTTCTCAATATGTCTAATAGAATCCGAATCTTTGCTCATGACAGTTCAGAAAATTCATACCTTGGGATGATATATTCATTTAACAAAGCTTGGGCTTTGTGCAGAACTAAGCTGCAGCAAATCAAATTGCTTTTCCACTGAAGCTGACCTGGAGTAGTTGCTTCATTTTATACATTGCGAAATAGAATCCTGGCTAGAATGACCTTTGTAAAATTCTATTTGATAAATATATCCTATTAAAGTGACAGGATAAAATTTTTAAAGTAATTTCATAGGAAGAGCTCTACACAACTGTCTCACTACCATTTCATAGAATCATGGAATATCAGATCAGAAAGGCCCTTATCATCTGGTCCGACCTCTCCTTGTAAAAGCAAAATCTTGTCCAGCAGAATCTTGTCCAGCTGAAACTTAAAATTGTCCAACATTGGAGAATCCAACACTTCCCTGGGGAGATTATGACAATGGCTGACTGTCCTTATTGTGAGAAACTTGCCTCCTATGTCTGGTTGAAATCTCTGCAGGAGTAACTTGTACCTATTATCGCTCATCTTTTCCATGTGGCTTGTAAAAAAGGATTCTCCATCTTATTTGTAGCCACCCTTTAAAAACTGAAATAGGGAGATTAGGTTTCACCTAAGACTTCTTCTCTCAGGGCTGTAAAAATCCTGTTTTCTCAGCCTTTACTCACAAGGCAGATTTTGATAATTTTTGTGACGTATCTCTAGAGCCTTGCCGGCCTGTCCACATCTTTTTGTATAACAGGTACATAACTTGTCTTAAATTTCCTTTGTTCGTATTTTAGAGATTGGTCCATTGGTTTATACAGGCTTGTTTTTTAAAAATTTTGATATTTCTTAATTAAAACCACTATTTTTTCCCCTTTCGTCTCACTGGTAGATGGTCAAGGCCCACAATGGCATTGAATTTAATATCTGACCTTACTGACTTTATGCTCACAGTTATATTTAATTTCTTTTATTTACATGACAGTTAAGTGATGACTACTTTTAATCAATTTAGTTACTCAAAATACAGATATTTTTACTTCTTCCTGCTTCTATGGTGCACTGATAAGTGCTATTAACTGGAGACCTCTATAGGCAGGAAAATATGCTATAACGATGTTGTGACTGGCAGCATAATTGCCTCTGCAAAAAATGAGTTATAAGGTGTCCTATACTCAATCTTAAAGATACACCACAGCACTATAGATTTCAAAGATTGCTATTACAATTTCATTAAACACATGGGTGACCGCAGTAGGTACAGATCCACGAGATCCACAGCTTCAAAAAGACAAAAGAAGAAAATGTGCTTAATTTTCTATAGCACTAGAGCCCTAGAGCCCCAAAACCAGAGGAGAATGGAAATAGAAACGGGCAGAACTTGTCTCTGAATGTTACCAAACCCAAGCTAGGATAAAACCATTTGTAAAAATCAATGTAGCTTTAAGGAGCAGGCGTTCTTGACTCGGCCGAATACACGAGGGCATAGCTCCTCCTGAATTGCTCCTGCTGAGTACAGAGAAGTTCTTTTTTCTCTCCTGTATTTTACATACTTATGCATTGATTGTCCCAGAAGAAACATACACACGAGAATCATTCCCCTGAAGTCACAAACATCTTTCCCCTCCCCTTCCCGTGTGCATTCTTCTGTCCTGGGGCTTCCTTTTGTTCTGAAGGGTCTAGACTTGAGATCCCCCTGCTGCCACAGCAGCCACATCCCAGAACTGCCTTGCATGTGCTGCTCCAACTCCATCTTCAAAGTCGAAGCTCTGCTTCCCCAAAAGCTCTTCCAGAACAAATCACCCCCTATTTGCCAGCCCCTCTCATTTTCCTGGTCTGTTTCTTGACCTTTCGTCTTGTCAGAACGGTCTGTTACGCAAACCAGTTCTTTCCTGAACTGCTGCTTTCTTCTTTAACGGAAGTATAGAAAGAATAAGGGAAGTAGCCCCTTTCAATGTCCTAAAAGTCGAGCAGCACTCATTGGCACAGCCTCTTCTATTGGCTACAGGGATGTTATCGACAAGCCAGTGCCAGGCTTCTCTGAGGTGGGCAAGGACAAGAGAGAAAACAGATGCAAAAGGAGGGGATGTAAGCGGTGCCAGGGGACATTTCAATTGGACATTAGGAAGGATTTTTTCCCAGAAAGAGTGATTAGATTTTGGAATGGGCTGCCCAGGCAGGTGGGAGGTGTTCAAGGAAAGCCTGGGCATGGCACTCAGTGATCTCGTCTAGTTGCCATGGTGGGGACGGGTCACAGGCTGGACTCTATGACCTCATAGGGCTCATCTTATGATGGCCTCTCAAGTCCTATCCTACCTCCTAATTTACTATCATAATATAGCTGTATTTTGAACAGTACTTCAGCTTGCATTAACTTGGTCTCCAAGAAAGATGTATCAGCATAAAAACATTTTGAAGCATTTGTAAATTTTATAGCGTAAACTTTTATTTGGTAGAGAATTATTTCAGACATGTCGACTGACAATTTTATAAGCAATGAAAATTACATAAACCATGGTTACTGTCTTGTCCATATTTATTATTCCTAATTAAATTTTATTATTATTATTTATGTTATTATTTTTATTATTATAATAATTAGTATTATCTTTTCAGAGTTTTTTTGTTTATTATGTGTTTTTAATGTTTATTACTAGTATTCTTATATTTCTTAGCATTCCGTTTACTTGGAACTTAAGCTAAGTTTTAAACTTAATTCAAGTAATACCTTCTTCATTGACCACAATGTGTTGACATATCCCTTTTATATCTGCCCTATACTGCAAAGTACACACCAGGAATTCATTGTCCTATATCGGGCTGCTCTACTAGATCAGCTAAACATCTGATTCATTCTTCATAAAGATAGCTATGGTACTTCATTCTGGTCCTGCCCTTTTCCACCAAATTACTGACAGGTACACTTACAACTCATTCCCAGTATTATTTAGAATTCCAGAATGGAAAGAAGTACAAGGCAGAATGGTACCATAACAGGGAATATGGTTTTTTAGAAATACGTCATATATTCTCAGTAGTTTCAAATTTTCTGTACCATCTGTGTCTGTCAATTGTTTTTTAGTAGTGAGCTGCTTTACTAGCCAAGCCTTACTTTAGTCCTATCTCACCTGTTTTTAATTTTTTTTTTCTGAGTGTGGAGAATTATTTGTACCATTAAAAATACTGCAATAACCAGTAAGAATATATCAGATTAAAAACCT
Organism: Ptilonorhynchus violaceus; assembly: GCA_013397565.1. Classification (NCBI taxonomy): domain Eukaryota; kingdom Metazoa; phylum Chordata; class Aves; order Passeriformes; family Ptilonorhynchidae; genus Ptilonorhynchus; species Ptilonorhynchus violaceus. Next base: position 16,240 of record VZRJ01005614.1, read on the forward strand.
GTCTATAAGTGGTTTACTCAAAATGTATATTGATACTGCCAACAAAATTTTTGATTATTTACAGATATTTTAGAGCATCTTCTTAAAGGGAAACAAGGGATTTCTTTTTCTTATAAACTTTCAAATTCTGAAACATTATGTAATTATAGACAAAACACAGAGACAGTTTTAGTAAGCCTAGTTGTCCATTGCTTTGTTGTTTTGTGTCTTCATGTTTTTTAGATGACTCATATAGGGGAGAAATAAGTAGAAGATTCTCTTAAATCAAAAACTGGCATACTGGTTTTATTAGGCAATAGTGGAATATTCTGGAGATTGCAGAATGCATTGAAGGGGTAGGCTTTGATTTCACCCCAAAGCATGGTACGAGTTAATTTGTTATGTGAATCTCAACGTGACAATATTTCACTTCGTTGATGATGCTTGTTGGTGTTGCTCCAGTATGAGAAAACATCTAAGTGTCTTGAGGTTCCTTTGCTTTTCCCACTTGCTACATTTTGCCAGCTGCTGGAAGTGACATACTGCACAGAAATGATACTAGATGTTGTGGTGCATGATAAAATACAGCTATCAAAATATCACCACCTATAACATAGGTGACCATTATTTATATTCTTTACTAACTAGAGAATTATTTATATCTACTAATTGTTGAATGGTTTGGGGGTTTTTCTGTGCCCTGAAGTTCTATAATATTTGGAAATTATTTTGGTTTAAAAATCTAGTGTGACTTGTTTTACAGTTTTTTTTCTTTACTATATATTAATTCATTTTTTTGCAAAGAGTAACATAGACTATCTCCTGATTTAAGTAAGATGAGATAGTTAAGCCCTGTGCATCATTACTGAAATAAAAAAACCAGCCTCTACATAATAGTAATCGTATTAGTCCACAAATATTCTAAATAATTTCAATGAAAGGTGTTGATTAATGAATGCATAATCATTTTGAGAATGAAGCTGAAAACTAAGGATAAATTATGTAAGGAAATCCTTCATATCTCTGTGATTGATTATTATCTCATAGCATGGATTATGTGAAGCAGATATTAGACAAGCAGTTTGGTGTAAGGGAAAATCTATCTAAGAGACTTGGAAAATTTGTTTAAAAGCAAATGCTCCTACAGTTTCAATTCTAGTACTTCTTAAATTTTAATACTCTTTAAAATTAATAAAATGTAATAGACAAATACCATAATTTTAGATATCTACTTAATTGATATATAATATCCTATATTAAAATGAGTGATAACAAAAAGAAAAAAAAAGAAAAAAGGAAAAAAGAAAAAAAGGAGATTCTCACAGGAATGAAATCACTGAAAATATGAGGTATTCAATATATGGTTTTGATCTGAATTCAGGTTTCATCAGGAAATTATTTCCATGTCCATATTGGGTTTAATTTAAACATTCAGATCAAACTGACTCTAGATTCAATTTTTCTTCCCCTAACACATAATTTACTTTTCTTGTTCTCCTTCCTTATTATTGTTTTCAGATAAGTTTCTGTTCTTGGAACAAGGTGTTGATATCCTAAGAAACTGTAAGACTGGAAGAGGCAAAAACATTTTCAAGAGATGGAGTAGAAGACAATATTCCATATTCCTTTTTCTTATAGTCTTCTCTTTTTGGTAGAAATATATTAAAAAATATAAAATAACATCTTTGTACACTCAACAAAAATCTGAAGCAAGGTTTTGATTTGATATCTTTTAAAGTACACTGCTTAGAAAGAGATAATGATTGGAATAACAATAGTAAAATCTATTTAGAATATTTGAACATCTTGCCTCAAAAATCTTTGCACTGACAACCAAAAGGAAGAGTGCTAGCATAGTGTACGTAGTGCAAGCCATCTCAGAGTCTTCATGGAATACAACAAACTTCATTTTCAGATATAGCAAAAATAATAACTGCATAGAACTTGCAGAACAGGAAAAGAATTAATTATATTTATATTAACAAAACTAAGAAATAATTATCTTCAACATAGCAACAAAAATATTACTGAGACTTGCTTAAGTGGCTTAAAGACTGATGCCATTGGTAGAATTTTAGAGTTTTTTATGGGATGGTTTATACAGCACCAGGCCTGCTAAAAGGCTTTCGGCCTTTTAGACAGAGTTCATCTGTCTAAAAGGACGAAAAAGATTCTAGTCCATGAGGTGTCAGGGCTGATTGTGAGGGGTTTTAACCAGGTTTGAAGGGGAAAAAGGATAAGACAAAGCTCACTAGAGATGAGCTTGAAGTGACACACCAGTGTTGGAGGTCACATCGCCAGCCCAGCTGAAGTGCATCTCCACTAATGCACCCAGCATGGGTAACAAGCAGGAGGAGCTGGAAGCCACTGGCATCAGGAAAGCTGTGACGTAGTTATCATCATGGAAATGTGGTGGGCCGACTCTCGTGACTGGAGTGC
>VZRJ01005614.1:22666-47638 GCA_013397565.1 Ptilonorhynchus violaceus
TTATCACAGAGGCGTTACCCTCATCTCTAATTGGCCCAGCCTTGGCCAGCAGCATGTCCATTATAAGAGCCATCAGGGATTGGCTCTGCTGGACATGGTGGAAGCTTCTAGCAGCTTCTCACAGAAGCCACCTCTGTGGCTCCCCTGTTACCAAAAACCAGGCTGGGTATATTATAAAATTGTATTATAAAATTGATTATAAAATGTATAATCACCATTACACCTGTGATTATAATGGATGTTTTGTTTTGGTTTTAATCTTTAGCTGAAGAAAAGGATCCAGAATTATTTTAGTGCATTTCATAAAATAATCTGTTGTAGGTTAACATGATAGTTAGATATATTAAAAAATTCTATTATTTTTCATAATAAAATAATATAAAAATAATTAAAATTAATTTTTTTCTGCAGAAATTATTGGAATAATGAAACTTAATAAACATGTAAAGCATTTAAAACATAGACTATTAGTAAAACATATTTTTCGCTAACCACTGTGCTTCCAAAATAAGTATTTATTTCAGATGCTAACCAATTAGTAATGAATGAATTTGGCCCTGAATTTTAACAATAGGTAAATGCTCTGAAGTATCATTAAACTACTTCCTGTAGTATGTTTAAGTTTCAAAGAGATACAAATAAATCAAATGTCTTAGACCTTCTCCTTTCATTTACAATCTGAAACATATCCCTACTGTTTACAAATTCTCCAAGAACAGCAGTTTGAGCTAACAAAACAATCTGCACGTGGAAACACTGAAATCTTCATTTCAACTGAGTGTTTGTCTTCTGATTATTTCAAAATCATCCTCATTATCTGCCTGCTCATTGGAAAGGAAACAGCTGATTCTTCAAGCATGTTGACAGATGTCTACTTTGAAATACCTGCTGGGTGGCCAACACATCAATGAGATGTTAAATCATGTTGTCATCTGGAAAGGAGCACTAAGCTGCTAAACTAGCTGTGAACACTGGCTGCTTAGTGACCTTTGCATAGAAATAGTGCTTCTACCCATAAACATTTTAAGGTCATGGGATTTATTCCAGTTCCTCACAAAGCCTGACATTTTGCAAAAGCCAGGAGCAACTCTGTACTGACTTTTTTACCTAGGAAATATCTCCCTTTGGTATTCATTAGGATGGGTCAAACTAATCCAGACTGTAACACCAGTAGACCTGATAAAACCAGAGGAAGAGGATTTCTAGTGTTGCAGATGGTGGAGTTGTACCACTACATTTTTTTTCCTCATTTTGTTTTATACTGCTGCTCATAAGAATTTATGCCCTGATTACTTTTACAATTAAATTTCCCCCAAAAGATGATGATATACAGAAAAGCAACAGCGTATCCTCTGCTCCCTGGTGCTTTGGTCTTCTGCTGTTGGGGCAGTAACATGTTTCACTTGCAATAAAATTGGTCAGAATCAAATTCAGTGTTACAGAAGGGCATGTATGTAGCTATGTCTGTATTGCTCTGGCAACAATACTTCCACACCAAGCTTTTTGCCATCTGCAGTTTGCATAAATCTTCTCGAACTTGTGCTTCAAGTGTTTTGGGAATACTATGGTTTCCTGATACATTTAGATTTGAATTTTGATGCATTACAGTATGTCGTGGTTTGACACTGGCCAAATGCCAGGCATCCATGAAAAGCCCTCTCACTCACTCTCCTCTGCTCTGCAACTGGGCAGAGGAGAGAAAATTTAACAAAGGGCTAATAAGTTGAGATAAGGACTGGGAGAAAACACTTCAGGGGCAAAACAGGCTCAACTTAATGATATAAGGTGAATTTATTACTAACAAGATCAGAGTAGGAGAATGAGAAGTAAAATAAACCCTTAAAAACATCCTTTTCTCCCCCAACCCCTCCCTCCTTCCCACCGAGCGGTGCAGGGAGACGGGCTGGGGGTTTTGGTCAGTTCATCACCCAAGATCTTCTTTCCGCTACTCAGAGAGAGGAGTCTTTTCCCCGCGGCACCGTAGGGTCCCCTCCAGAGATGGGAGACAGTTCTCCGTGAACTTCTCCAGTGTGGGTCCACTCTCACGAGCAGCAGCACTCCCAAAACTGCTGCAGCGTGGGTCCATCCCACGGGCAGACAGTCCTCCCAACACTGCTGCAGTGTGGGTCACTCTATCATGGGGTGCAGTCCTCCAAGGATGGCTGCTCCAGCCTGGAAGCAAGGCCTCTCTCTCCATGGGACTTCCTCTGGATCATAGCATCCTGGCATCCACCCACTCCGGTGTGGGCACCTCCCCCATGGGCTGAGGGTAGATCTCTGCATGCCCCGTGGACCCCCATGGGCTGCAGGGGGACAACTGCCTCACCATGGGCCTCACCACGGGCTGCAGGGACATCTCGGCTCCGGCGCCTGGAGCACCTCCTGCCCCTCCTTCTGCACTGACCGTGGTGCCTCCATTGTTGTTGCCCTCACATATTCTCACTCCTACTCTTCTCTAGCTGGAAAAAAATTACAACTGTGCCACAAACTTTGTTATGGTATCTTCTTAAATATGTTACCACAGAGGCATTACCATCATCTCTAATTGGCCCAGTCTTGGCCAGCAGCATGTCCATCATCAGAGCCATCAGTGATGCCTAAAATAGGAGTATCTGAAACAGAATCTGAGCAGAGTTAGTGGATAAAGGTAGGAATTTATTGAAGGCCTTCAATTGGTACACCTTTGGGCAGTACAGAGCCTGGCTGAGGCTAAGCTGGACCCACTGATCATGAGTTTTCCCCACAGGTATAGGTTTGGTATATTTGCATATCACAAGTTAATTGTCCAATTACAGTTCCAGGTAATGAAGTAATAGTCCCCCATTCATCTCCCTCCCAATTCACTTTTGTTTATACTTAGGCCTAGGATGGTAACCTTGGTTCCCAGGCCTAGAAGGGATTGTTTTGTCTAACTAGAGTGTGAAGAGAGCTTGCTTAGCACATAATATGTAGTTCAGAATTACACACTGGTGCAGTGCAGGATTAGAAAAATCCAAAAGCTAATACTTAAGGCATCATCAGGGATTGCCTCTGCTTCACATGGTGGAAGCTTCTAGTAGCTTCTCACAGAAGCCACCTCTGTGGCCCCCCCTGCTGCCAAAAACCAGGCTGTGGAAAACCAACACACAGCATTAGGACTTTACCCTTACTTTTTTTATGACCTTTACTTAAATGATTACTTTTATGATCTTTACTTAAAGACCCCAAACACAGCTAAAAACCCATGAGCTGTGGATATTCTAACCTAAAAGCAAATATGGCTGGAAATAATGTGTAAAGAACTTTTTAAAGTGCATAAGACCTAAACAATGTTGGGGTTTTTTTCATAGACACTGCCAATTTAAAACACAATGTACCATCTTTTCTTGGTGGAAGTTAATGTTGAAATAACTCAAAAAGAGATGGGAAAAAATACTATTTTTATTTGTCAAAAACAAAATTAAGTTATGCACATAAAGTCATAAGACCAAAAAATTTAAATCAATCTATGCTACACTACATGGGAAAATACAACAAATCTTTATAAAAATGTGTCTTTAACATGTATGAAATCCTAAGAAAGTGTTCTCTTTTCTATTTTTTTCCTCATTTATCTATTTTTTTCTTTTCCATTTCTCAACATCATCCATTTTATTTATTAGGCATATAATGTGATGAACAGTAGAGAATGCGGTACAGTTAGAACAGTTCTAAAGTGTCTGATTGCAAGTTTTGTACTGTCTCTGAGTTTTGTAATCTAATTAATGAAGCAAATTGTGGACCATAAAATAAATTTATACAATTGTAAATTCTTGTACAGTGCTTTATAGCTCACTTTGTAAAGCTGAATGTTAAATGAGAGAATAATGTCCTTGAACAACCTGAGATTAATATATCTAATATTCATAATGATCTGATAAAAATTAATCTGGAACCCTGCATTATTCTTAGTGGAATGTGAAACTGAATGCCAAGACGAAAAAGATCTGACTCTCCAGAATATAAAGAAATATAATAAAAGTTAATATGTTAAGACACGGCATATCTTCATCATTGTTGATACATGGACTAAGATCACCTCTAAGCTTAATAAAAACAAAATATAAAGTGCCTCTTTGGTATAAAAATTAAAACTATCTATAATAAATCTCAGCCCAGATTCTGGCTGTGCACAAAATCCTTTGAAATACTTGAATATTTGAACCTGGAGATTTATTTTGGATATAGTTGTAATAGAGATTTTACTATAACCTAACTATATTCTATGTGAAATGTACTACTCAATAGTTTTTAAAAATGGAAATGTGGCTATGAAATACCATTACTTCATTTTGTCAGATAAGCCCCCAGACACTCCAACTTTTGCTCTTTTTATGTTGTCTGCAGTTCTGGGTAAATTCTGAAGTACAGAGTTTTGGTTTAAAAAAAAATAAAATCTTATTGGAAGTGATTATATAATTTGGTGTCTATACATTTAACCTAAATTAAATCAACAGTCAGACTCCACAAAAGTGGAAGAGTTATTAATGTCCTACTTCTCAAAATTTTGCATTACAAAATTAACTTTGTAAGGTGTTTTTCCTTCCCTGTAAAGTGATGTAGGCAATAAAGATTTTAGGATTTTTTCAAGTGATATATACGATAGAAACACATTTGATAGCAAGAAAACACTGTACACATATGTATATTCATCTTATGTTATTAAGTATATGTAAATATGCCCATATTTGATGGAGGGGTTTTTTTATTAACTTCTCTGCTCATACTCCACAAAATTTCAGATTAGGCAAAAAGAGGTTTTATTAACTCTGAAACCATAGACGAAGATTCTTATGTTACAAATGCAGAACTCTAATCTACATGAAGATTTAAGAAAAGGCAGATCTTAAAATCATAGAATCATAAAATGTTTGATATTGGAAGGGAACTTAAAGATCATTTAGTTCCAACTCCCATGCCACAGGCTGGGACACCTTCTACTACTCGGGTTGCTCGAAGCCCCATCCAACCTGGCCTTGAACACTTCCAGGGATGGAGCATCCACAAATTCTCTGGACAACATGTTCCTGTGCTCACCACCCTCCCAGTAAAAAATTTCTTCCTCATATTTAATCCAAACCCACCCTCTTTCAATTTAAAGCCATTCTGCCTTGTCCTCTCGCTACGTGCCCTTTTGAAAAGTCCCTCTCCAAAAGATCTTCAGCTGTGTTATCAGTTGCAGTTTCAGAAGCTTAGCATACTTTACAGTCATTCCATTGTAAAAGATATCTCCTAGAAATCAATTTTGACAGGTGGAGTATGTTATGCATACACACACAAATGAAGAAAGCAATGAATGTGATGAACATGAGGCATAGATTGGAAATTTTGTTTAAATTGCAATGTCTTTGAAAATCATTGATCATAACATTAAGAAAGAATGCATTCTGTACATCTAAAAATAAAACTAATGAGGCCTATTCACTATTTTAGGTGCCAGACACCATTCTGCAAACTCTTTTATGCTAATGGATTACTTTCTTTATGAAGTTTCCTAGCATTTTTGTAGACCTCACATGGATATGGATCTGAAATGCTGTTGTTGTATGTTGAAATGCGACTATTACCTGACATAGAAGGTGTGATACAAAACCTCAAAAATCAACAGAAAAAGTAATTATGGTTTTTCCAGACCATAACTTTAAGTCTAACATGCATGAATTCTGGTAGGAGAAGAAGAAGATATAATTTCAGAAGTTTATATTCTTTTCATATACTTAAATGTAATGAAATTATTATTATAACGTTATATCATAGTATAACATAATACAAAAATGAAGCATCTGAATGGAATAAGAAACAGGCAAAAGTGGACTGCAAGTATTTTTATTGTGTTAGGTTTTATAAAAAGAAAATAAATTCAATATGCATATTTTTTTCATGTCTACAAACCATGAAGAATTTAAATGTATTTACCAAACTGCAATCTAACCAAAATGAAGATCAGACTAAAAACTACACTGTCCTTTGTTATTCTACTGTGACTCAGAGGAGTTTATAAATACAATGCTCATTTTTGTTTCTTCCATTTTAATTCTCTTCTGATAATGAAATTTCCTGTTTACACAAATGAGGTAGTCATATGCCTCATGTTGCCTCTTATCACCCTGTACAAGTCCTCTTTCAAATTTAATGGCTTCCAGTTTCTTTCTAAAAAGGGGGTTCTTGATGAAATTTATTCCTCTTGCTAAATCCTCATTATTTCCTTTCTTTTAATCCAGAGCAAGCACTGGAAATGTATTACCTGACTCTAATAGAGATTTATTCCTACTATTGTTGCCAGACCTCTTTTGTCAGCTGTTCCCCATTCTTTATTTTTATCTTCTCTCTCTGTCCTCTTCCTTCTCATTTATCAGACTTTTTATTACAATTAAATGTTGAGCCTCTGAGGTTCAACTGCTCCAGTCCTTCAGGAATTAAAGGAAAATTAGAGAGCAAGAGAAAGTGATTTTAGAACTAAGTGGTTAGAGAAGCAATCATTTTTCAAATTAAGCTTAGTCTATTTTATGTCTTCTTTTTACCCGTTTTGTGCTCAAATTCATTGATCCTGTTTTGAGAACCCATCTCAAACAAAAAAATTCCTCCCCATCAAAACTGATGTTGGAAAGTAAAGCTTTATACTTTGTTTACTGCAGACATAAAAGGAGATTTACAACAGCAGCTGAAGAGAAGGATAATAGAAGTGTCCTAAAATGCTGTAGGATATGGCAGAAAACTTGTATGTCTTCATGAGTTGATAAGACCAGGAGACAAGTGAGATCAAGAACAAGAAGATCAATAATCACCCACGGGAAATATTATATGAGGAACTTTAGTCATTCATGGAATTTAAATATATATTTGTCTGAGGAGAGAGTACAATTATTAAGGAAATGCAAAAGACAGGGATTTTTAATTTTTATTTCTGCTAAAGGGGATCTTTTTTCCTGACAAACAGATTTGGAAAGAAAAACCAGAAGAAGCGTTTCACAGAAAAACAAACAAACAAACAAACAAATGAAACAAACAAATCCCACAAATAAACAAACAAACAAAACAAAAACCAAGAACAGCCCCCCCCTCCCCCCAAACAACAAGAACAAGAACAAGAACAACTAAAGCCAGGGAGCAGTCCAGAAATCTTCATGCCTGATAGAACAACAAGTCAGATCCCCTTTTTCCCATCTTTTAGCACATTTACAAGCACAATAGTGGGGTGTCAGCAATGGATTGAGGATTGACATTTGAGAAAAAATGGGTGCTGACTCAAGGTTTTTCTAGTTTTTGCTGTGGAATATTAAAAAAGAGAAACCTTTTTGACAATGAAAGTTAAAGTCCATTGGTTTAAGTCACTTTATCTTGTATTTATTCCATTTTGTGCAGCACAAAGGAAAAAATTGCAGTGACAAAGGCTTATAAACAAAGTTGAAGCTGAAGCTAAATCTAATGCAAAGATTCTGTGGTACTTAAATTGCCTTCCAAGTACATGATATACTGTACAGAACAACAAAAGGATAGAGGACTGGTTTATCTGAGCTAATCTTAAGAAAATCGACTGGTCCTATATGTCCTCCTGTATGTCAGACATCACAGGCTCCAGATTACTGAAAATGACACGGTAGACTTGTAACTGTTTCCCAAGGAGTGGGTGATAAACCTGAAGGCATTTTGTTTATGTTGCAGAAATTTAGATGATTCCATGTCTTTGACTATTATAAATATATGCTGTATGTCATATTACTTCAGGCTGATGCTGGTTGTTTTGTTCTTGGCACAGTGAAACCACAAAAAATGGAATAATTCTCAGTGGGATAAAATTAATAACTAATGACAAATTTAAATGTTCACTTGTCTTTGTTTTAGTGGTATATTGAAATGGAACAATGGAAAAGTATTCATTCACTTTATTAATAAAAACTTTGACTAATTCTTCCTAATGTAGAAACCTAATATTTGAAAATTTGAAATATTCTGGCATCTGGTCTACTGATGTCTTATAATCAATTCTAGAAAGATGATGAAATGCTAGCATTCACAGGGAACATCATTATATTATTAAAGAGTTACGTTTCTTAGAACTCAATTCCGATGATTTCATAATTTCAGGGGTATTTTCACTTTGTAGTAAGACACTGTGAAATTTTTTTTTTGCAAGCTTCTTTTGAAATAAAGTCAAAACAAAGAAATCCCAGAAACCTTAAGCTGTTAAATTTGTGATGCTTTTTTAAAAATATTGCATCATTTTCTTTAGTATAGTATTGTCTAACTTCTTATTAACGCCAGGTGAAAATGTTTCCAAAAGTTACAGCAAAAAAAAAGCAGTTGCAATGTTGTAATAAAAAAAGAAGAGTGTGGTGGAAAGAAGTTTTGAAACATGAAACATTTTTGGAAGCTTGTCAGATTACCTTTTTATTGTAGGAAATTAAAATTGCAGTGAGGAAGAAAATGTTATTAGATTTTAGGAACTGTGAGAGTACTAATATGTTAGTTGATGTTTTAGTGCTCCAGAAAACAGGAAAAATCTAGTTCCAAAGATTTTATTCTGTAGCCATAAACAGCATGGAGATGCCACCCAAAATATTTATAGTAAATACTACACTAAAAAATAAATACTTATGTAGACACAAATAAATTAGCAATTCTATGATAAAAAAATACCAGTGAACACATATCTCTGCATATTTAAAGTGCCTTTAGGAGCTGCAGGTTACTTAGCATTTAGAGACCTGCTCACAATCATACAGTTAGAATATCATGTAGAGATGAGTATTTCTGATAAAATTCCTGCACATTCATATATGCATATATACTAAAGTTTTGCTTTACAGTCCCAGATAAGGATAGAAACATTAACTTCAGGTTTAGTTTCTTAAAATAAAAGTGCAGTGATTTTCACTCACTTTCGAAAAAAGGGATTTTTGTACTGTAGATCATGGCATCACAGAATTGCTGGAGTTGGAAGGGACCTCTGGAGATCATCCAATCCAACCCCCCTGCAAAGACAGGGTCACCTAAAGCAGGTGACACAGGAATGTCTCCAGAGAGGAAGACTCCACGACCTCCCTGGGCAGCCTGTTCCAATGCTCTGCCACCCTCAGTGTAAAGAATTTCTTCCTCATGTTGAGGTGAAATTTCTTGTGTTTTAGTTTATGGAGCCACTGATCCTCATCCTGTCACTGGGCACCACTGAAAAGAGTCTGGCACCATCCTGGCACCTGCCTTTGACATATTTATATCTATTTCTGAGATACCCCTCTCCTCCCCTTCCTTCCCCTTCTCTTTTCTCCAGACTAAACAGGCCCAGGTCCCACAGTCTCTCCTCATAAGAGAGATGCTCCAGCCCAAATTGTCTTTGTGACCCTCCTCTGGACCCTCTCCAGTAACTCCTAGTCTTGCTTGTACTGAGGACACCAGAACTGGTCACAGATGGAACATTGTTCCTTGTAAAGTTTGAGAGGTAATTAATATAAAACATAGCCATCAAAAGCATGAAAATATATTCTAAAGAGATTGTTAAAATAATTATCAGCATACAATGCCTAAAGATAATACAGAAAATAAAAAAGGATAAAAGTATAAGTTATATTAAGTGCAAAAATATGCTAATTAGTGCAGAGTCTTTCCTTGTGTGGCTACGTCCAAATGAGATTCATAAAATTAATTTTTAACTTCTGGTAAATTTCATTTATTTTCTCTGCATTGCCCCTGTAACAGGATTTTCCCTTGTTCTTAACTCATTTCCCATTTGTCTCGTGGCTTGCAGAACTTTATTTTCTCCTTTGAGCTTACAATTTAGGAATGTAATATGTATGTCTGAGGCTTTGTAATTAAAAAAATCTGCAATCAGTCAGCAGTCTTTTATTTTGCTAGCATATAATTGGCCAGCCCAGTGGCATAAAAGAAATGCACTGAAGTACTAATTGGCAATCCAGAATTTACGATAGGTGGCAGAATCCCACAGTGTGTAACTCTGTACTTACAAGGCATCCATCATTGTTTTTCATGGGTAAATAAAGGTCATAGCACATTCATAAAAAGTTTTACTCACATATTGAGGTTTCTAGACAGTGTAAGAGTATTTCTACTTAAAAGTAAGAGTTGTTTGGGCTGTTTCTAAACATTTTGGTTTTATTGTAATTGCTTGTAATTGGTCTTTCCTTTGGAAATAAATACCTATATAGCACCCATTTACAAAAGATTTTAAACCCCACTGTATTATTATGTTCTAAATCTAAAATAATCAGTTTGTTGGTTTGACTGGAAAAGTTGCAAATTATTAATGTTGCAGTGAATTAAATCAGTCATTTTACTTCTGACTGCAGTAAAATATTTTATGTTACTATATTTATTTATATTTTTTCTCCCTTAAAAATGCTGAGTATGTAGGTGCATATAGCAAAAATAGCAACTCTCCTATACCTTAGTTCTAACACAATTTCAGAAAGACCACCATCATCTAGGATACAAGCCATATATGGGGTTGACCTGTCCAAAAAGTTGTACCACTCTTAATTAGCACAGTTTAAACCTTCCCAGGCAAAATATTGTTATGAAAACTATGTTAAAGCAGATTTGATGTTGTCTGCAGTGTTGCCAATACTTGTTTCACATATATCTGTGACAATGGAAAGTTAGATTGAATGTTTTTTGTTGCAAATATGAAGCTTCATATCCTGACTTACTTATTCACTTCTCTATGTCTTTTCTTTTTAAGTAGCAATTTCTTTTTAAATGATCGTTGCTGTTTATGGCTGTGTTACTTTTCTTTCCTTCGAAACCTAAAGGACTTAAAGTCTTTCTCTTGAAATCTGTCAGCACTGGATCAATTTGATGTTCTAGTTTGTTTAAATAAAAATCAAAGTCTGAAAGATAAATCTTTCTTTTTTCTCTCTTTATTTTCCTCTGAAATGTTCATTTCAATCATAGTAAATGCGGGTAATGGAAAAAATTACTCACATGTAAATGCTAAATACTATCAGTAGAGTAACAGCTTCTTTGTTTTCAGAGGAGAAGTTGATTCTCAAAAAGCAGCAACATCTATCAGAAGAATTCACCTAAACCTGAAAAAAGTTTGATATTTTCTTAAAATTGTCAGATCATTTACGGGGTCATGCAGAAGCATATAAGGGCTATGCTCAGGAACATTTAAAGTCACATACTTATAGTTCTACTTCTAGCTTTGGATGATACTAATTCACTTTTTTAAAATTTATTGTAGTGAGAATAACAGACAGAAGCTTCACACTTTACAAGAGAAGGCTGAGACAGTGAAGAAAGCCTTCCTCATTCAGAAGGAAAGAGGGCTAGTGAGAGACCTTACTGATCTTGGGATCATTTAGAAAACCAAGAGCCATACTCATCCTGGTGTGACAGAGGCTAAAAGACAGGCCAGAACAAGGGAAATCCCACTTTGATATCAGAAGTGTTTCACAGTGATGATAGTGAAGCCCCAAAAGGGAATTGCCTAGAGAGACTGGGATTCCCATTCCTTCGAGACACTGGATGAAATCAGCCAGATGAAATCCATGATATAAATTGTCCCTGCTTTCCATGGGTAGGTGGATGGTGTGACCTTTCCTACCTAAATTACTAATTCTAGAAACAATACATATGCTTCATTTCCTGAAACCTGGCTTCTCATTTTCAGGTGAGTATCAATGATCTAACACTATTTCGTCACACTATTTAATTTTAAAAAGTCAATGTTCAGAACTGATTTCACAGGAATAGGTACTAGAAACTTTTCCTTTGATTTTGTGCAGGGTACAGTACCAGAGACTTTTCCTCAAAATAATATGCATTACTCTAGGAAATCAAGTTAAGTCCCATGTGAAAGTGAAAATAGAAAGTAATTAACATATGTCTTTCTACTCATCCAACTCCCCAAAATGATATCCTTCCCAAAAGAGCTGTAGACATCAATTAGCTATCTAGAATCTCATCAATTTGTATACTTGTGGTTTAAAAAGTTAACTTCTGTTTTCATTTTAGAACATAAGAAGAAATTTCATGTAACAGTGACGTCCTTGTACGTATAAACAGTGGCACAAGTGCTTCAATATTTACTCACAATTACTATACTTTGACATGACTGCAGTTCAAATGCAAGTATGTATCAAAAAATTAAAAACTGTAGTATCAGAAATCCTGTGAGATGGCTCATTTTTTAAAAGCATGTGCATACTTAAGTCATTATTTTCTCTAGTTTCTTAGAAAAGTCCTATCGCTGAGTTATGATGATGACAAAAGATACTCTCTGGGTCAAACATGAGAGAAATTCATTCAGCACAAGGGAACCTGGTGAACTTTGAACAAAATAAGGTCTTCATTCTTATTGCTTGCAGTGATTTCAGCTTTTCTGGGGAAATCACGTATATGCAAAAATGCATAGAGCTCAGCTCTCTCATAACATGTCATTTATGTCTATGTTTGTGCATAGATATGTTACTGTACAAGACATGCTATAGACTGAATGTGATCTCCAAGATTTGCTAGCTAAGAAATACCCATTGACAGAAAATCCACTGAAAGTGACTGTAACAAGACATTGTAGCAGGACTTTCTGGCCCCTTGGTGCTCATGGAATGGCAATGGACAGGAGCTAAAACACAGGGAGTTTGTGAAAAGTCTTGATCAATTTACAGAGCTTGCAGTCTTTGAAAAAGCTTCTGAGCAGCAGTTTATGAGTATGCATTGGAATAAATATGTCATCAGGGACTCACGCTAGGAGACGGAACTTTGTTCATATTTTTGGTCTTGGTTCTGAAAACCCTTAATTCCAAATTCGAATGTGCATTTTGTAGCAAGGTCCTCCTTTCGGAGCTGAGAATCTCCCATGAGCTACCTCTTGGTCAGGTCATTCTGTAAGAATCGTTGCTGTAATCACATTGCCTGTGAGTCAGCTAGTGTGCTGGACGTCATCTGTGGACATGAGTCATCATGTGCTGGATGTCATCTCAAATGAGCAAATAAAAACCACCCAAATTTAGGTTAATCTTCAATGGCATAGTACAATGACTTCCTTTTGTCATTTTAAAAGATAACACAGTCCACTGCACTATTTTGTGCCTTAATTCAGCATGACACTTCTTTCAGATTCCAGTGTAGTACCTACCTTTTCGGCTTTCTCAGACACTGAAAATTAACCCAAAGCCAGTTGTCTGCTTGTAAACCCATGATAATCAAGTTTATCCCTGAGGAAAAAAATTAAACTCATTGCATCCACTCAAACCATTATCAATTCTTGTCAATTACAACATGAAGATAGGCACCTTGCACCCTCATAACCATTTTCTAGTCCCCCAAAATTAAATTCTGCTTTTACCTTTATGTTCCCAACCAGTTCCCTGGTCTGTAATAAATTCTATTCGATTTTTTTAAAATAAATTGTCTTACCTTCTCTTTAAAAAAATCATAATACATTCATTTTCCACAATAATTAACCACACTTAATGTGTGGTTAACAACAATTTCACCCAATCATAGTAATCTGTCCAAAAAGATATGAATTGCATAGTAATGACAGTTTGTTTAGAGAAGGTAGTTTTCTAAACGGAGAAGATATTTTTGTGGGTTTTGGTTTGTCTTTGAGGTCTTTTGTATTGCAGACAGGACAGGAAGTTGGGCGGCCTGAAGTAGCAGCTGACTTCACACATCTTCAAAATCCTAAATGCAATGCTGCTTGGATAGGAAAGGCTACTCATACAAACTGTACTAAAACATGCTCGGCATTTTCCTCAAGTACTAACTCCCCTTTTCTTGGAGAGCAAGTTCCAAGCTCACATGTGTCAAATCATACATTTGCCCTTTCATGTTAAGCCAAGCCTAAGTTTTTGGTCTGCCCTTTATTGCACATTTAGTTTTCAGATCAAATTACTCATGTTGCCTTCCCCCCTGCACATTATCATCATTGTGCTAATGCTGTTTATCACCTTCATGCATGATAGTTCTTCACCCCCAAAAATGTTGATTTTCTTCAGTTACTTGGCTACTTTGAGTTACCTCTTGATTCACAATTCTTAGCAGCCTTTGTTTACTTCCATGCATGTACGTTTTTTTCTTGCATGATGTAGTTAGCCCTTAATATTTCATCTCATAATTCCTTCTATAACAAGTGGTCATTTGAAACAGAAGAATGAAAGTCTGCTACTTTTCATGAGCTAAAGAACCACCATGACAGCTCTCCCACACAGCTATTAAAGCTCTCTGGCTTAAGCTGAATTTATGAGTACAGACAATTCATCACAATTTTTTCTGGGTCTTCACATACTGCCAGTAGATAAATGGAGCATGTTAGGGAGCTTGGAGAAAATACCATGAAGTTTAATGGCAAAGATGATTTGATCAGCTCAATTAGTCTGTAATTGCTAAAGTGAAAACCAGCATGTGACTATGCTAGCGATACAGTTATTGAATGACACTGTTGCATTATTTTCAGGGTTTAACCTCAGCTGGCAATGAAGCCCTATGAGTTGCTTGCTCACTCCCCCACAGTTGAATGGGAGAGAATTAGGGAAAAATAAAAGTGAGAAAACTCTTGGGTGGAGATAAATATGGTTTAGTATGTAAAGCAAAAGCCACACACGCAAGCAAAACAAAACCAGGAATTCTTTCACCACTTCTCATGGGCAAACAGGTGTTCAGCGATCCCCTTGAAAGCAGGGCTACATCATGAGTCATGATTAATGGGGAAGACAAATGCCATAACTCTGAACATTCCCCTCTTCCTTCTTCTTCCCTCAGTTTTATATACTAAGCATATTACGTTATGGAATATCCCTCCACCTAGTTTGGACCAGCTGTCCTTCCTGTGTCTCCTCACAGCTTCTTGTGTATTTCCCACTGATTCACTGGCAGGGAAGTATGAACAGCACAGAAGTCCCTGAGCCCTGCTTAGCAATAACAGAATCTCTACATTAGCAACACAGTTCAGCAAAAATCCAAAACATAGCCCCACACTAGCTACGGTGAAAAATATTAACTCTATTTAAGTCAAAACCAGCACAGTGATAATATTAGCAGCAGCATACACCCTACTGGCAGAGTGTTTATTAAAAATAATGCCTATCTGCAGCAAAGAAAGGATCTTCAAACATTGATGTGATAAATTCTGTCACCGCGGTTGACTATAACTGTTTTCTACTTGTGAAGACTTTTTTTGCATATAATCCTTCCAAAATTTTTTTTTTTTCTCTTTGACTGTTTTAGAATACTCTTGCAGCTTTTTATCTCTTAATAAACAACATGAGAACTTTATTTCAACATCAGGAGTTGAGAGGAAAGAGAAAAACAAATATTTTGAGTCATGGAACCTTAAGCTAAACAATTTCTTTCTGCCCCACTCTCTCCTGGCATCTATATAAAAACCAGCGTTATCTTTGTTTTAGAATATAACTTCATTTTAGAAAAAGTATTGAAATGGCATTTATATATTATCTGTTGTGTACCATGAACTAAATTTTGATCTCCAGGGTCTATTCTATTAAGTATGACATGTTAAAAACAGAATCTTAGCTTCACACCATACTTAAACAACAACTTCCTTTTATCTATGTATATAATTGTGTCTGTTCTCAGCTGAAGATACTGAAATGCTGATACAGCTCGTAAAAGAATGTCAGGATTACTTTTTTTCAATGGAGAAGAAGAATACGGAGAATAGAAGAAAGGGGCACTGCAGGTGAGGTCAGTGGTACAGAAAATCTCCAGAAAGAATAATTTATAGGATTCAGCCCAAAGAAAAAAAAGAAGATTGAATAAGTTTAGAGAAATAAAACAAGTGGCAGAGCAATAATATTGGGAGAGAAGGCTAAAAATTTGATACAAATGATGCAACCTTGCTGACAAATTCAGGATAAAAGACCGTCTCAAGATAAAAGTCTATGCCAGACAGAGATCTGAACAGAAGATGAGAGTCTTCTCTTTCTTTTGATTATCCTTTAAAGTCTGAAAAGGATAGACTCTGGAAGGTTAATCCTTCCAGACAGAGATGAGAGAGTAAACTGAAGATGGACTGAGAGGAACAAACCAAGTCTGAGACAAAGCAACTGCAAGGCCACACATGTATTTTAGGACTGCATATTGTAACATACCTTCAGTAGGAATTTGAACATTGCTATCTTTTCATTGTCTGCTGACAGAGTAGATAAGTCCAGGTAAGGATTTGTGTGCATGCTGAGACAAAACAGTGCAGACTGGAAGATGCAGAGTTAGGGGAGGAGCGAGGATTTGTGCTCTTTTACCTGACCCTCTACTGAAATATTTACCTGATAGAGGTAAGAAACAGCCTTTAAGGCTGCATGGTGTCTTTTGGTTGCTTCGAGCTGCCTCATAAACTTCAAATTTGTCTGAAAACTTAGGAGTCTGTCAGTCCTCTCTTATTGTATTATTTTCTTCCCATCCTCTACATTCCAATTATGCTTCTCACAGCAAAATATTCAATGCCAAGGAAAAGTCATCAAAACCATCCAAATTGTCCAGATGTTCAACACAGTTGTCACCCACTCTATCATAGCCATATCTCTTCAAATTCACTGTTGTACAAAAATGCACAATCTCCTTAATGATCACTTCCTAAACTGGTTATCAAAATATATTTCAATTATAAATACTTTCTTTTTAAAAAATTAGTTTTTCATTTCCCTTTCTTTCCTTACTCCTTCTTAGTCACGTAAGATATCTGGATGAAGATAACATTTGGCAGTAATAGAATCAATGCATATTGTATGCTTACTTTTCAATATTTATATCTAACATTGTCTTTAATAACTATTTTGCTTTCTCACATTTAAATCTGATTGCCTAGGAGACGTTTAACAAAGATTTAAGCATTCTTCATATATAAATTCAACTTCTAGCTATTTCATTCTCGACTTGAAGCTGCTTCAGTAAACAGATTTTCTTAAGTGATTTTTGTTCACAAAAACACAAGCTCTTAACATTTAGTTGGTTTGGGTTTTAATCAACAAAAGATATAATTTCATTAACACTTTAAAAAACAAAACAACAAAACCCAAACCAACCAAATTAAAAAACAAATAAATAAACAAATAAACCCCCAAAACCTAGATACAAAATGTCTCTGGCTGTCAAAATATGGTAGAGGGCTTACATGTCATCTTAGTTTTGCAGTTACAAGGGAAAAGAAAAATTTGCATATTGTGTAACTGGATTTGGATTCTTAAAAGCCTTGATTAGGCAAATGACCAAGTAATCTGTCCCACAGAAAGAAAATATTCTGTCTCCTTGCTTGGACATTTGCTTTGGTGGGTAGAGGGAGATGAGAGTGAGTGTCATTTCAACCTATACTGGGGAGTAATGTGAAAAGCAGGAACAGGACATCTTTTTTAAAATCAAGTTGTGTGTATAACTTCCACAATACCTTTGAAAATATCCCCACAGATAAAGAGAAGACCACGCATTTCCCTGAAAAGACAGCTAATTTTGCTGAACTACTCATTAAAAAACGAAAACAACCAAGCAACCAAACAATAACTGAAATAAATGGTTATTCAGTGACAAAAACAAAGTGATTTTTTTTGAACCAGTGTTATAATTGTTCATAAGATAAGTGCCTTATTTGGCATATTTCTGAAAGAGCACTACCTCAGATTTCAAAAGTCAACTATTAGCAGAATAGTAAAAGCTGCTAGTACAACAGTTTGGCAGAATGGAGATGGAGAATACAAATATGATAATTACTTTAAATTCTGTTTTTATTCACAAGCTAACATACATATAGCCTGTGGCATTACTGAAATTAACCTAAATTAAGAACAAGTAAAGTAAAATAAGCAATTTAGTGCTACACCACTCAATCTGTCATTACACTAAGTAGCATGTATGTTCTTGCAAGACTGTCTTCTAAGAACAGGTATGTATGACTTATAAGTAATTAGGGATGCAGAAATATAAGAATTAATTATGTTTTCCTTTTAACTTTGTGCAGTGAAGACAGATGCCACAACAAAGACTGCAGATACTCAAATGCTATAAGCAAGTATGTGCCTAGATTTCTTCTATTCTCTCAAATGTATTTGCAATCAGTCAAAAAAGTTCAAAAACATGAGTACAAGTATTGAAGACAGATCAACAGGGTGACCATAAATCTCGTGATTCCTTAGAAAACCATGCTGTGATAGCTTGGGTGCGGCTGACTTGTATAAAAGTTATGGCCTACATGAAATAGGATGGGACATAGTAATTTACAAATAAAGGTTAAAAAGGGCAGTAAGTTTGAAATAGAACCCATACAAAGGGAAGAAAATTTAAATACTTATAAGTGATCAATGTGTCTAAGAATATCAAAATTAATTAGCCTGTATAAAGCAGTGATTTTCTTAATATGTATGGGTGCCAATAATACATGGAAACAGAGAAACAGATTACCAAATTACATGTAGTTTATTTATTAATTTCACCTCAGTCTTTTTGCAAGATGCTTACAATCATTGTAATATTCAAACCTACTAATTATTTCAAGGAATCTGTGAATGTACCTATAAAGATATTTCCGCTTGGGGTCAAGAGGTGCTGCTGGCTGTATAGAGGTTGGGTAAATGGACCATAGTTTCAAACAGGTATAAGAACTGAGAGTTTTGTAGCTTTGATCTTGAGAATAGTCTCTGGTTTTAGGCAAAACCCCCCACATGATAATCTGACAAACACTGGGAGATAAAGGATAAGCCTGTCAGTATTATAGTATTTGAAAAATTATTTTTTCTCATTTTTGTCTTACAGACTCTTTTACCACTATTCTGAAGACATTCTTCTGGTCTCATCAGACATCCTTTTTGTTTACATGATCAAAATTATATATTCAGTAAGCATTTATAGAGAAAAATATCATGCGCATATATATAGTATACCACAAATGGCCATTTGTTATTACTCCATTCTCAATCAAATTCAATAAATGGTTTTTTTTAGTTTTGATGGTTTGGTGTCTCATTTAATTTGCATTGGTTAATTTACTCACTATGTATGGAAGACTATGTAGAGGAAGAAGGAGGTAGCTTTAAAAGACATCTCAAAAAGAGAGACTTTGCTTTGTGCAAATAGTCAAATGCTTGTCCTAAAAGACAAGGATAACAGTTTTTTGCTGTTGTAATTATTTGGGTTTTACCTTTTTCACAAAGTTTTTGAATATTTACAGGTTATTTGTTTGATTCTTGTGATATAGATTTAGATTGGGTTGCTTAGTTGGTTGGTTTGTTTTGTTTGCAGTCTTAGACCACAGTTGTTAAATTGAAAGAATGAAAGCAATTTACAGGTATATCACATCTGAAATAGAGAATTCTAGATAACTGACTTTTAAAGAAACTCCTTTAAAGAGAAGGGATTAAATAAGAAAACAGACAAAAATAAGAGGAAAGCATACTCCTTGGAATTGCCTTAGGCAATGTCTCAATTACCAATGCTTTTGCAAACCTTTTGCTACGCATCACAAGGTCTGTATTGAAGACCTGTCCCCTGAGTCTTCAGGTCATTCTCCCACTGATACACCTTCCCTCCCTGACCTTCACAAACCCTCTCTTCTCACCTTAAAATAAAAAGATAAATCTGATTTATTCTTGTTCAGGCAAGGAGAGGAGACAGTTTCCAACTCAAAACTTTCACATTTTGGTGAAAGTTGTAAGAGATGACAAAATACTCTCAAAACATATGAAAGAGTCATGTAGCTCAGCATTTCAATCTGTTCCTGACAGTTGGCCTCATGAATCCCTTTCGAGTGCAGAGTGGCCATGAGCCTGCTAGTGAGCATAGTGGCTAAACACAAAGAGGTCAGCGACCCCAGGCTCATCCATGGGGAGGTCACCCCCATCAAGGTTAGAAGAAGGGTCCTATGCCCCAAGAAATGGGTGGGCCACACAGTGCCAAGGCAGCTGGTGAGTGAGTAACCATACCCTGAAAGTAGGAGAACTGAAAACCATACCTCTTCCCTGTCTCAGGTTACAAGGAGGATTTATGCCTAAGCACAAGCTCTTCTTCATCTAATTTACAAATGTTGAATATGTTCAGAAACAGAACATATTGGCAAACGCAAGCACATGAACACAAAGGAGTACCTGGTCCACAGCAATGCTTGCAGAACTCAGATTAATATGACATCCTAGGTACTGATACCACAGAACATTTGAGGCATCTTTTTGCTTGTAATTTCTCATGGGTTTTTTTCATTCTAAAGGATGGCAGAGTGACTGATGGGTAGCTCTAGAGACCACCTAGACCAGAATTGGTCAGACCAGGATTGGTCAGAAAGGTTTGCTCCAAATTCTATCCAGCCCAGTTCTGAGTATTTCCAGGGATGGAGGAGCCACACTCTCCCTGGGAAAACTGTGGTAAACATAGAATCATAGAAAAACAGAATCATTAAGGTTGGAAAAGACCTCTCAGATCAATGAGTCCAGCCTTTGACCAAACACAACCATGTCAATTAAACTATAGCACTAGGTGCAACGTCTAGTAATTTCTTGAACACTTCCAGGTATGATGATTCCACCACCTCTCTGAACAGGCCTTTACAGCACCTGAAAACTCTTCCTACGAAGAAATTCTTCCTGATGTTGAACCTGAGCCTGCCCTGGCTTCAGATTATTTCCGTTGGTCGTCACTAGTTGTCTTGGAGAAGAGGCCAACCCCTACCTTGCTGCAACTACCTTTTAGGTAGTTGTTGAGAGTGATCTGGTCATTCCTAAGCCTTCTCCAGGCTAAACAATCCCAATTCCCACAGCTCTTTGTCATATGACTTACTCTTCAGATCCTTCACCAGCTTCACCGGAGACCTCCCTGGTTAACCAGGACTGATGATAAGTGATGGAGAGTGGCTTGGTGAGCTCTTCTGCCAGCTCCGTCGGTGTGCTTGGGTGAATCCCACCCAGCCCCATACACTTGTGATTGTCTAAGTGGCACACACGCCACTAAGAACTTCCTCCTGGACTGCGCAGTGTCTATTCTGCCCTCTACCAGCTCAGGGGGCTGGCTGCCCTGAGAATAACTGGTCTTACTGTTAAAGACTGAGACAAAAAAGACATTAAGTACTTCTGTGATGTTTGCTCACCCTCACACTAAAAACATCTTCTCTACATCCCTTAAGAACATACTTTTTGTTGTTGATTGGTTGGTTTCATACTTTAAGGAACATTGTCTGACCTTGGGAATATACAAAATGAAGCATAGCTTCATTGAGCATTGCATTGATCTGGATGTATGAAGTTACTAACAAAGTCCAAAGCAGATGTATGATGCTAAAATATTAACACACTCCAAAGCTTGGTTTTGAAAATGAAATGAAATACAGAGTTTTGGTACTTACTTGCCTTAAAAAAAAAAAAAAAAGTAAAAATTAGGAAGGATTTTTTTTCCTCCAAATACTTGAATACAATATGAGTATAACAGAAGCTAATTGTAATGAAAACATTACAAACATATTGTCCAGCTAGAGGGACCCTTGATCTGATTTATTACTATAGTTGTTTCTACAAATCTTGTTGAAGTAGAGATCTTCTATTTTTCATAAAGTTAGGTGAGATTTCAAAGGTGAAAATGCACCTAAAAATGAAGATAAACACCTGTTTGTCTTTTCAAAAGTACTTAGATAAAAACTCTTGGTAGTTTGGAAAAACGCTACATGTGACCTTAAATATAGCCTTTGTGGTGCGAGAAGTCAGAGTAATCTCAGTCAGCCACAAGATAAGAGTCCACTAAGGATATGTTTTGCGATGACGTTGATGGACTGAGAGTGTTTCTCAGCCTCCAGTGCCCTAATGCATCACAGCCATCACCGGATGCTAAAGAGCTGGACTACTACTAGCAATGGCTTCTGCAGGAAGGAAATCCATGTGCTTCAGTCCTTATGCAATAAGGCAAAAGCCCAGGACTCCCTGAGGGCATCTCACCTGGACATGTTAGGTAAGTCCTGCAAGTAAATAAAGAGAAGCATTTAGAAAATGATTCTGTTACAAAGATCAAAGTACAAAGAAGATAGTTAACTGAAAAGAGAAATAGGACAATTTTTTCTCTTAATTTTTGTAGTCTAAGTTTTTATGAGTTCTTTTGTAAAATTGTTGTTCAAGCACTAAGATCATTTGAGTAACCTTGCAGACTGTGATTTAACGTCTATGTTGACCAACAGCAGTGACACCAGGATTAGATCAGTAAAAGGTCTTGTCAATAGGTACAACATAATTGTTTATTTTGCTTTGTTTACTTTGGATTTGATATTAAACTTCCTCCCTGAAGCTGAAATAAATCCAGTTAGTATTTCAAGCAGATGTTGAGACTCACATACATAAAACTTACATGGACAAAATATTTTTCCCCCTTAATAAGTTTTGTAAGATCATAGTGCTGCTATTTGTTCTTTCCTCTGCAAAGAGCAGCCTAGCAGCAATTATTTTATGGTTCTGCAAGTCACTGTCTAACAGAAGATGAAAGCAGAAGTGTCCTGTTCATATAATACTGTAAAAAATTACTTAACATGTTAGTCTGCTAATGGACCATCCTTCTTCTCTGAGATGTACCACTTTACTACCTATGATATTATGTTAAGAATTTTCTACTTTTTAGTAAATTGAAAGAACTAAACCAAATTTTAGAAGAAAATCAGCAGCATGGTAGGCAGAACTTTTTGCCTTGTTTCAGCTGGTTGGTTTTTGCAAGGTTGTATAAGGTTGCTCCTTAATATTGCAGTAATATTTTTTCTTTTAATTATACACATCAGGTTAAATAAAATACCTTTCAAGACTTTAACCAGGTTCTAAAACTTTCCACACACCCTCCAGATGCATAATTATATATACACACAGACACACTTTTCACAAGAACCTGACCTATTGCTCCCATATTCAGGACAGATTAAAAGGACACGATGTTTTATTTTTGGGGGGTTGTTTGTTTGTTATGTTTGTTTGCTTGTTTTAATTTGTTTTTAAATTCACATCTCCAAAATTTTTCTTGTTGTCACAAAATTAGTCTTTGAGGAAGTAGGAACCACTTATAATTAAGACTATTCACTGATTAAACTAAACACAAAATCCCCAGAAAAACACCAACCCACAAACCTGTATTTGTTTACCTTTCAGTTGAGTTGATTCAGGGAGAAAAGTGAAAACTGAGATGGTTTGGTTCTTCTTAACTAAACTGCCTCTCCATTTGTTTAGATGGTTTTTGGGATTTTTTTCCCCTCTCATGTGCTTTCTTTGCCTTTGTTGTCTTCAAATAACTTCTAAAGTATTTCCATTCATAATAACTATGGAGTATCTGGCCTTGCCGGATTGGCCTTGCTTTGTCTTGTTGTTCTGTTCTTCAGTTACTTTAGAAAAGTGGGTTTCTCAAAATAAGGTTATTGTTCTAAAATTACACTAATAACTTTCCTGAGTGTTTATAAAGACAGGTATACTTTTCATCAGAAAGTAATGGGGCTAATTGAACAATTTCCTCTCAAATCAAAGCAAGTAGCAACTCAGAGCTTTTTTCTGTGTATTCAAACTATGGCAAAAATTATTAAAATTAACCAGTTAATCTATAATAATATTAAAAAACATGCAAAATTAAGAATTATATTTTGATTTACTATCTACTTGAGATTAATATAAAGGTCTTTCGGTAACAGTCTTGAACCAAAAATTGGTTGAAAGTACAAATAAAAATGGGATTCTAATTACATGTCATGGTGTTTAGAAAATAAAGATACTCTGTCAGGAAAACACAATATATTCCCTAGTGCAGTTGTGCAATCAAATTGGGAGAGTGCCTGAAGGAAAGACTCATATTTTGTGCTTAGGCTAATACACACTGGAAGCATCTTTTATTACATGGGCACCTCTCATGTGACACACTGACTGACTAAAGAAAATTGTTTAGGGTTTTCTGGTTTATCAGAGATGCGTTATGCCTTTGTCTAGCAAAGGAGAGATTAGAAAAGTTTTGAGGGAGCCAGTGGGTCTGTGCTGGCAACTCTATTCTGAACTGAGACTGTAGCCTGAGGTTGCTGGATCAGTCTCACTGGGACATGACCACCAGCAACAAAGGCAGCACATACTTGGAGTACTTTTTGTCACTGTAACTTGCCTTTTATATTACTTCTTCATCCAGCTCTCTTAAGACCTGCTTTGCCACTGGGATAGGAACTTAGGAGAAATAGCCACATCTTTTTCCTGTATACCCATTGTCTATGCTTTCTTAAGAGAGCTTTTGTTTGAAGAATAACACAGGCAACTGCAGAAACAGAATGCAAAGTTGCAAAAAAAAAGTTTCTGAATAAATAATAGTACTCTAGAGCATGACAACAGTAGTAATTAATTTATTTAAAGGACTAGAAAGTATTACCTTGAATTTGTCAGTCCTTTGCCTTATCACACTTTAGGGCCTTCTCTGCTAAGAAGAAATCCTGCATTTCATGAGGAAAGAAATGGCATTCCTTGATACTTTGATTATAGATTAGAGTAGCCTGGGGATTTCTCTAACCTGTGCCAGCTAACTATGGTCACTAAGGAGCCACCTGTCATGTCTAGATAGCTAGAGCAAAATACACACATGCTTTTCCTTTTGATTAAGAGGGAACTGCAAATTGTGTTGAAATATTATCCAGCTACTTCTGTTCTCTGGTTTTTTTGATCACACAAGAAATACAAGGCTTTCTTCCTCTGTCTTTTTAAAACATATGCGCACAAACACACACACACACACACACCTGTCCCGGTTTGAAAGACAGGTGTCTGTCAAGGCAGGCAGGAAACCTTCCTGGGACAGAGGATGACCCCCCTCCCTCCTCCGAATTACTGTACCCCTGAAATTACAGGGCTCTCAGGCGAAGATGTGGTAAAAAGAATAACAATCCTTTACTAGGATTATATACCTATATATGTAACAAGACAGAAAAATGGCGACAATAAGAGAACAGCCAAACCCAGTCACAGTCCTTTGTCTGTAATTGGGCAATTCTCTGTTGGGGCACAGAGGCTGCGGTGACTCCCC
>VZRJ01005616.1:1878-50073 GCA_013397565.1 Ptilonorhynchus violaceus
TTATTTTACTTCACGTTCTCCTGCTCTGATGTTGTTAGTAATAAATTCACTTTATATCGTTAAGTGGAGCCTGTTTTGCCCTTCAAGTGTTTTCTCCCAGTCCTTGTCTCAACTCATGAACCCTTTGTTAAATTTTCTCTCCTCTGGCCAGTTGCAGAGCAGAGGAGAGTGAGTGAGTGGGCTTTTTGTGAGTGCCTGGCGTTTGGCCGGTGTCAAACTACAGTGAGTTTGCCGCTTTTTTTTTGAGGGTTTGAGGTATGGGGTTTTTGGGGGGGAGGCTTTTGGGTGGTCTTTCTTTTTTTCTTTGTTTGTTTGTATTTTGTTTATTTGTTTAAGCTTTGGGGTTTTTTTGTTTTAAATATCACAATGCTGCTTTGCTTAGTTTGGATGTAAATAGAACTTAATGCTCGGTAGAAGATTACGTAGCTAGTTTCTTTCCTTTCCATCTTTTGTTAAGTTGTAAGCTACATAAGTAGCTGCAAATTATTAAAAATTTGTGAGGTTTTATTACCTTTTAAAATACATGGTAGGACCCTATAATTTCTTTTTCACTAATATTTTTCTGCTGTTCTTTTTCTTGCTCTGTAATAGAATTTGAATAGTAAGAGAGCCTTGAAAAATATTTTAAGAACAGGGAAAACAATTCTCTTTTGCTCTCTTAAGTTTAGAAATCAGGTCTAACATCTGGAGCAGGGAACTGAAAATCGAATATGTTCCAGTGCCGATTCTGACTGTGGCATGCCTTGTGACCATAATAAATAAACCTTTGTTTTGTCTGGTTTCTTCTTCTGTATTATGAGGAAGAAACACTAATATTTGCAAAACATTCTGAAATTCTTGACTGAAAGTGTATAAAATGACACATTTTTATATTATTTGTTGGAAGGTATATTGGTTTTCTAAATATTTTTCTGCTTTGCTGAGCTAAAGTACAAATGAGGTGCCTTAAGCTTGATGGAAGAATCATTTCGGCAAAAAAAAAAGATTCAGTAGATTGAGAATCTAGAATAAATCTATTTGGTCTTAATTTTTGTGGTCTTATTGTCTGTGAATTTTCAGTTATAAATAATGTTTAGCAACTGGAGCAGTAAGATTACTGAGGTATAAAGAAAACTGGTTCTTTCAGCCTGCTGTTCGAGTCAGCATTTACAGAAGCTACGACATATATGTGAGTGATAATTTTTGGGCGTCTGAGTCTTGGAAAAAATCAGCCAAGCTTTTGCAAGTATTTATCATATGCTTAGAGAACCTTAATGAATATGATGGTGTTTTATATGCTTCAAACAAGACTTGGCCAGAGCTTTTCCCTCTGATTAGAATTTCATTGCATTCTTCTCTTTCCCCCAGACAGAAGTCATAATGTACTGTGATTTACTATTGATAATATCAATTTGCTGGCTTTAGCATCCATTAATGCAATGAACTAGATGCTAAATGGTGAAACTTGAGAAAAATGTGAGAAAAATTCTCAAAATACTTTGACAGCTGGACTTGGAGTTCTCCAAAAATTCCAGTTGTTGTGGAAAAAAAATTCTATATACTCACCTGGTTATATTGCCATGAATCTTCAATTATTGTTAAATCAAAACCTGAATTTAAAAAAGATTTCTGAAAGTCCTGACAATAATTTGACTTGCTGTTTCACACTAACTGGCAATGTTAGTAGTGATACACAGATAGACTAATTGTGACAGAAAACGGCCTTAAATAATCCAATGGTAACAGTTTAACAGATAAATAGCTATCGAAAATAAAAGAGAATTTCCTATTCCTCAGCCCATTTACTCATACCAGATGATTGTCTTCCTCTTTAATCTGCAATATGTGGAGTTCTAATTTGAGGTTTTCCCCAGGTGGTATGTTTAGAATAGAATTTTAAAATTGATATCCTATTGATTTTCTTTTGATTTCTTGAGAATAGAGAAAGAATGTTTCCTTAGTAGGTATCCTGTTATATTGTCTTCTTACCCTACAATATGTTACAATTCTCCGTTTGCTGTAATGAGTGAGCTAAAGATACATGCTTTTTGTCAGAATTGCTGTACTTGGGTCATTTGTGAATTCCTTTCTTTATGTTTGATAATAGTAAACTTTATGTTAGTAAATCCATGATAATGACTATAAAGTTTGTGTGAACAAGATGAGAAGTGACATGGTAATGCGTCAGTATTAGGTATTGCACAACTAAAAGCTAGTGTTTATAATTGTTATATAGATACATTTAAATATATATATGCACATGTTATTGCACAGACTGTTTTCTTTAGCAGCTATTATAGAATTAGTTAATTCTGGTCTGCTGCAAATGGAGATTAATTTCTTTAAAATAAAGTCTAATTTCACATGTTCAAAATAGTTCCATTTTAAAATACAGGAGTTAGTAGGCGGTTCAGGATATGGGATAGAAGCTGTCATTTTATGGATCAGAGAAAGGGAAGTCCAAAGGTACTAAAAAAGGAAAGAACAGAGAGCTAAGAGAAGGATAGAGCAAGAGCAGTTGACACACAGCAGAGAGGTAAAGGATCCAGGGAGAGAGTTTCTGTTGTATAGGCATCAGGGATGGACAGAGAAGTGAATGTGAGTGAAAGAGGAGAATTCAGGCTAGAAATACAGACTGAAACCAGAATAAAGAAAAAAATGTTAATAGCTAGTAACTTAGTCTTTCAAGAGGTAAGAGTAGTGCCATGAAACATACTAGTAAAGGATAAAGAGGAAGGGCTGTGAGGAGAAATATTTAAGAAAATGTGGGGTCCCTTCAGTTGTGTCTTGTCACAGTTTCTGTTGTCGAGCTTTCAAAGGAATGGGAGAAAAACGACCACATTTTTGCAATGGCAACTGATGCTGACGAAATAAATTCTACATAATACAAACTGAGTCTTTTCCTGTAGGAATGTGTAGGTGGCATTATATGTGTGTAAGCATATATGTGTGTAAGCATATGTGTGTGTGTGTAAGCATATGTGTGTAAGCATAAAATAAATTAGAAATGGGAGTTAAGAAAGAAAGCCAGATACTTTGTAATGCACTATTTTAGTATTGAACTGTTTAAAAAATATTGCAGACTACTTGCTTATACATGCGTGAATACAAATGATGAATTTAATTGGAATACTTTTTTCTATTATCTAAAAAGAACCTCAAAGAATGGTGTTTTGCATTTTTTTTTTTGTTGCGTGTGACTGGAGGTGTCAGGAGTGTACTCTCTGTGATTTACCAAAGGAAGGCTTGCTTTCTGAAAGCTTGTACAGATGGCTAACTGATACCAAAGGTTTCTGCAGCACTGCTTACAAGTTGCCAGAAAGTTAGTGTGAAAATATTTCACAGCCTGATTCCATAGCAAAGGACAGTTACTGTTACCAGGATTTATTAAATCCTGTCCTCCTAGCAAACAGTACCTATCAAGCACTTCTACAGGTAGACCACAGGAAGCAGTTCCAGTCATAGCACCTTTAAAATGTTTTTTTATCAAAATGCATTTTTTATATTGTTTGGACATGGTTCATTTAAAGTATTGCATGAGTGGAATATAGTGCAGGAAATAGTCTGTTGCGTGTAGTTGAAGCTGTCAAGAAGAATCTAAATTATTTAAAATGTTTGTCTCCAATAAATACATCTTTGCCATTGTTCTGTGAAGAAAGCTTTAGTCACTATAAGCAGTTAGGAAGGAGTATCACTGAAAAATACCTTGATTAAATAATTTTTAGAGTATTCTTTGTGGATTGAGACATATAACTTTCAGAGAAGGTTACCAGCCTAATACTTGCCTCATCCTGCTAATTTGTTGCTTTCTCACCTGTTTTGTAAAAATCCATTCTCTCTTTACAAAGAAGAAAACTTCCCATGGTTTTCCTTGACTGTTAGCCTCCACATGATGTTCCTACAGGTGCGTAGTTTACCTACATTGTGCAGTTGCAATGTGAATTAAGTGGTGCTTTTTTTCTGAAATGATTATGTAAGTGAAGAAAAAACATTTAATCTAATGAAGTACTACTATTCCTCTTCAAATTAAAACTTTGGAAGACTTTCAACTAAAATAGATTTCAATATAGTGAAAGTCACATTTTAACTAACACAGTCCAATACTTAGTGCAAAATGTTCAAAATCCTTCAGATATTTTAAGCTTACTGTGTTAAATATTGAAACATGGTAGTATAACAACTGATGTTTTGGTGGAGAAGATACTTTTGTGAACAAAGACATCAGTTCAGATCTTACAAGGTACATCACAGGTATAATTCATTGAACTAAAAGATAAAAATACAAATCACAAAGACTTGACTCCGAATATACATTCATGTGCTTAAAACTATGGTACTAAGAAATGCTACTCCCCCCTACTAGTACAGATGGAGTATTTTTATCTTAGTTTTAAAACTGTTTGATGAAAGAGTTTAACATTAATGATGAAAATCTAGAAAGACCTGTAAAACACGCACTTGGTTCCTAATGATCTAAAATGTTTTGTAAGGACTGTTCTTAGGTACTTCAGGTATTTTAGGATGTGCTTATGTGTGTGTCTAACTCTAATACGTATAAGTCTAGAAGCTCGTTGTATATTCTTTTATATGTTCCTGAATGAGAGTCCAAAATGCAAAAAATGGAACTTTTTTTCTTTTTTTTTTTTTTTAAACCACAAAACAATTATTCTCTTTTCCATTCGTAAATACAATATGTTTGAAAAAATTCTTTTGGCTGAGTATGTCTTTCCTAGGTGATTTTCTCATATCACAAATATATCTCACATATAGTTATGCCCATTAGTTAAAGTTGCTAGAACTTTTTTCTTCCAATTAATTCTGCAAAGCTTTGCCCTTACTAAAAAATTTTAGTTGAATTCCTTACCCTCAAGCAGTGTATTTATGGCAGGATAAGTTATAATCATAGTAGTGGTATCATTGATGATGTTAATAGTAAGAATTTAATAATAAGAATTTTGAAGGAGTTCTGTTCTCTTAAGTATTCTGATTGTCGTACAAGTCTTTGATTGAAGAATAAGCATCAAACTAATTCTATTGCATGTAGAAAATAATTGTTTCCAGTACAAAGGTTGTGACATTCATCTGTGGCAACATCAGCTGCCTTTTACATGGTGGTCCAACTACTTTTTCATTTACTTTAGAAAGTATTACAAGTTTTTTCGAAAAAACATTATCACTCTGAGTATTTTAGTAGAGAGGGACATGGCCATTTTGTTTTTGTCCCAAGAAGCTTCTTCAACAGAATGACATTTAGTTTTGTTTTAGAGAGAATCTTTCCGTCACTTTTTAAAGTTGGGAGCAGGAAGCGACGTAACTGCCAGTTACAAGCCAGTCAAATGAGAAATGAATTAAAACCAGTAAAAACCATCACCACCACCACCAAGAAGAACAAAAGATCCTCCAGATTATTTATCAAAGCAACAGTTTTTGTGTTTGCAGTGGTTTTTTTTCCCTTGAATCATTCAAGGAAATATGAGTAGAAATTATTTTCAGAACATATCTGCTCGTGTTGTCTGATATGATACTTCCAAATATTTCTACCTTTCAGTGCCTAGAAGCCTGTCTTCTGTTTTTTTTGGGCAAGCAGTGATCCTGTTGAGCATGATGTTACTTCATTACGTTTTACTCAGAAGTGTATTTTAAAAGTTTTAAAACCTCAGAAAAATTCTACTATATTTCTAATGTCTGCCTGGGTTCTTTAAATCTTTTGCAGTAATTCTATTAGAATGAACTGGAAACTGATCAAAGATTACTGAAAGACAGAAATTCTGTGTCACATGTAAATGTGATTTGAGTCTTTTCATATATTATCGTTCCTTGATAGAATACGTTTTATTTCTTGATGTATTTTCTTCCTTAATGCTTCAATGCTTACTTAAGTAATTATTTTCTCCCAAGGCACTGGAGGTCTTGGTGTTTAACAGCAAAATTTTTGCTTTAACAATCATTTCTTGTTGGTCTTTAGCAACAGGGCTTGAATTTGAAAGGATTTTGTGTGTTAAAGGGAGAGAAAATCCACTGTTGCTTGTCTTTATGTTACAAATTTCAATTTTAAAATCTAAAAATATTCCGGTGGTCTTCTATGCACTTTTCCAATATACAGAAGTGTCTCCATTGCTTTTTTTTACTGTTCGTTGTGACCAATCAAGGACTCTCTGTATGAAACATATTGTTTCAAATATATTTAAGTTTTTTACAGAGTGTGTATATGCATGTAGATGCATAAGTGTGTATATGCATGATGTTTGAAAAGGAAGCATTCAGATGGTATTTTGGATAAAAACTATAATTAAAGGCAGCTGCCTAAAATAAAATTACAATTTCTATGTTGAATTTTTTTTCCTTCTTTCCATTCCATCTTCCATTAGATGGCAGTGTTGTGAATATACAGTGTATCAATGTTGACATATTGAAAGGAAAGCAAGCATTTTTAACACATCTCAGATGCCTTTTTATTATATATCTTGTGAATTTCAAGAGGAAGAAGGGTGAACTAGAAATGATAGATGGAAATAGTAGATAAAGAAATTTGCATTCAGTGCACAGAAACCTAGCTAGAATGAAAGCTGCATTCAGTTCTTTGTGTGTTTCAGCTTGTTTAAAAAAATGTGATAAACTGTAAAGCCAGGCCATGTATTTACCAGATTCTTCTACACATTTCTGCTTACTTGAAGGAAATACTGCCTCAGTTTTGTTCTTTAATTGAATTATTTAGCTATAGCAAAGTTCTTGCAAAGTTTTTTCATGGAATACTATGGTTTAGCCAATCAATTGGCTTTTAATTTGAAATAATTATGCTAAGGTTTTTGTGGTGAGGTTTTAGTAGTGTAGGGTTGCCTCAGCAGTGCTATCAGAACAGATCAGAAGCTGTCCTCACGTTGGACAGAGCCAGATCCAACCGACTCCAAAATGAACCTGCTGCCCAAAGCTGAGCCTATCAGCAACTCTGGTGGCATTCATGTGATAATAAATTTAGAAATCCCTGCAGACACCAGAGTCAGGAGTGAAATAAAGCCTGAAAAATGGACATGAGGGAAGCTGGTTTGAGTTTTGTTCTCATTTCTCACTAGCAGAATCTCCTATTAATTGGCATTAAATTAATATAATTTCCTCAAGAGAAGTCAGAGATGGTAATTGGTCAGTGATCTGCCTGTTCTTGTCTCAACCCATGATATTTTTCATCTTATTTTCTCCCCCTGTCCTGAGGAGGGGAGATGGGAGAGCAAATTGATGGACACCTGGCAGTTAGCTAGGGTTAACCCACTATGATAGTTCATGTGCTGTAGGCAGATTGATTTACTTAATTTAGTCTCCCTCTCTTAAGTATTTTTGAGTATTGGGTACAATAACTTTAGTCTGAAAATTGACTTAGCATGTACAGTATTCCAAGTGAAGGCTCTGCATTTTCATGACTATTAAGATTCTATTCAAATAGATCTAATATATTCAACTCACATGCATAATTTGGAAAGAAAAACAATGCAAAAATCCTTTGGGGGACTAAAATCAGGGACTAAAGTAAAGTTGGTGAGGAAAGTACTACATGAGATTTTAGGGTCTGCACTGTACAGCAGATTGGATTACATGGATATAGCAGACCCTTCCAGACCTTAGACATAATATTTCTGTCTCTTGCTTCCTTTTTACTCTTCATAGAAAAAACTGGGCAAAACTGTAACTTGATGTGGTACTTGTATGCATTTATGTTTTGAAGGGTTAAGTGCTGGGACTGTAAAGACCTTTAGGTCAAGAGGATAGTACATGACTCATTTTTAAAAGTAAAATTGTGATGTCACTTAAGATAGTCTCTGGATTCAATAAGGTAGTTTGCTTAAAATTATCAAAACCAGCTAAAAGAGCAGAAAGAATTGCTATAGTTTCTTTTAGGTCTTAATCCATAGGAGTTAATGAATCAGTGGAGTGTCCTTAAGTACCTTTGTGGAATGCTAGTGCGACACATTTGTTTACATAGTATCTTCTCTTGAATAATCCTTTCCTCTTGAAAATTGAAGAAAAGGGAAAAAGGAAAATTTTGGTTCAAATAGAATTGGTTTTTACACATGGGATTTTTGTTCTGGACTTTTTAAAGTGCAAACTGTGGCATAATCCAGTACTTGTCCTTACAAATTCCTCTCTTGCTTGCAGTGCACTTGTAGGAGAGACATGGTGTCAATATCCATGGATGTCTTTGTGAGAAAGTTTCAACCAGACAGATACCAGCTGTGGAAACAGGGCAAGGATTTGTATACCATTGATCATACAAAACCAACTCCTGAATCAACACCTGAAGTAAAGACCTGGCTACAGAGAAGAAGGAGAATACAGAACTTTCCCAAAAGGTATTTATGTTTCTTTATCCTCCATTTAATTGTCTTTAATATGGTGGCAGTTTCCTTTTTGTTTCCTTTTCGCCACTGTCTCTGATGTTGTCCTAGCTTTTGCCACAACAGATATAATTTTCTCATAGTAACAGTGAGGGGATGGGACTTGGAGCCGTGGGGGTGTGCTTACGTTGTTGTCCTATACCACTCACATCACTGTGAGGGGGACAGAAGTAAGAGATTCTCACTTCTGAGAAGGAAGGGGGTGATATCCCCCGAGGGCCTGGAGGCCATCATGTTCTTTGTCTCGGAAAGATGTGTGGCACCGGGTCGGGTGGAGTGGACTCAATGAGCATTTTGCATGTAGTCACCCGTTTTTGTACTCTGTTATTAGTATTGTTGCTGTTACTGTTACTTTTCTTATCTCATTGCTGTTTCCAGTAAATTGTTATCTTAAGCTGTAATCTCTGTCTTTTCTCCCTCCCTCTCTCTCTCTCTCTGTGGAGAGGGTGAAGGGAGAGGAATGACTGCATAGATTTCAACTTCCAGCTGGGCTTAAACCATGACACATGTTTTCTTTGAATTCATTTACTTTAGATGAAAATATTTTTTCTGTTTTCTATATTAAGATGAACTTGGTGACAAGCCAGTCTTTTCTTCAGAGTGACTGTGAAAAATAAATTTAACTTAAAATTTTGTGTATAGATGAAGCTGATGATTATGGAGAGTATCAAAATGCATTCACGTGCTCTGTTTAAAATATTTCTTTAGTAAAGATTATTCCAGTAAAATTTTCAAGGTTGCCATTGTTTCTAGTGATCACTGCAACCAGAAGTCAAGGGAGAAGACTCCTGAGAGCTGAGGTAAAGATTAAACAGGAAAAACTTGTCATAGAGCTGTCATAGTATCCCACCAGATTTTTGAAGTCTCTAGTAATAGTCTTAGCCCTCACTGCCATCTAACTTTAAGGAGGTACCACTGCCTATTTGTCACACTCTTGCAGTGCTGCAGCCAAAACCTGTCTGTGTCTACCACAAGTCTGTGGCAGATCATAATTTGGCATAAGAAAGGCCTGAATCTCAGTTGTTGCTGCTGACACCACTAAGAAAATTAGGCGAATAAAGTTTCTCAGCTTGTCAATGCAGCTATAAAAGCTTTGGCCTATTAAAGCAGTTTCATAGCTATTTTCTTGAGATGCTTTATGGTTTTTGTTTGCATTGCACAAACATTTTTTGTACACTTGTGCTTTCCTATCTTACTTAACAGGATCTTTATGGATTTTCTTCTTTATTATCTAACAAAGATCTACTTAATTTCTAGCCAAACGTGGGCAGTTTTATTGGTATCAACTGTGTAATGCAGTTTTTTGGGTTGGAGATAATACTGATTTTTTTAAGATCTTTTTCCTTCTTCAGATAATTTCACAGTATAGTTGCCTTTTTAACTTGGTCTTAAACCAAACTTCCTCATTTTCTTTGTAAGTTAATGTATTTTTTGAGGAAAGGGTAGGAATGCCAACCTGTAAAGTAAAGGACCAGCTGGCACTGTAGTGGAACATTATAGTTGAAAATATAACATTGAGTTTGTTCTGGGTAAGAGTAGTTTGTGAGGTAGAATCACTTCTTGAAGACAACCAGTGAAGCAGCTGAACAGCCAGTTTTTAGTATATATATGATACTAACCTGGACTGAGAGAGAGAGTAATTCTGTTGTTTAACTGGGTGAATGCCATTTTCGCCTGTAGTAGATTTCCCTCTATCTATTGTACAGCATAAATGCAAATTCCCACTTTGACCAGCACTGGTTCATTTGGTAGTATCCTTATGGGTAGCCAGTTTTGACTAAAAAGAAAGACTTTCTAATAATTGTTTTGAAAGCTTTATCACAGGAACACATGGCTGATTTATGCGCTTTGCTAAGCTAATAAACACAATTCCAATGCTGTTTAAATTTTGAGTTGGCTTTTGTTTAGGCATGGTAACAGTGTGCATTGCGAAAGAGGATAAAATGTTGATTCAGCTTCGTTTCTAGTGTAATGTGTCAATTGAAATTGTTACCATTTTGATTATGGGAATAATACAAGTTCCAGCAAAGTGAAAATAAAAATACCATCTCTGAGAATCTTCATGAATATAGTGACAGAAAGAGCTTAACTGACATTTATGGCTGAAATACGTTGCTGATATAACATCTAATGACTGCATGTAAACAGTAGTAATACTTTCTGTTATTTTACAATGTGAACTGATTGTTGTCTCATACCTTGGCAAATTTTCTGGAAATTACTATTTTATAGAGAGTGTGTTGAAAGATACACATTTGTAGACACAGAATAAAATGTTAGGGGTAGCAAAATGTTTTTCTGGAGATGTGTAGAATCTAAGATGCAAGACCTTTGTAAAACTCACTTAAAACTTTGTGAAATTCACCTGTAATAGTTGGGCTTTTATCACTAATGTATTATGAACTTTGAAACCTGTTATGAGATGATATTAAAATCTCCCCCTGTATCACATAGTTGAATTTGAAATTGGACTAACCTATTACATTTATTCTGAGCACATAAATTACGAACATATTTCTGATGAGTTTGCCATTTCTCCTGCCTTAAGCCTTCCCTTATACTTCTGAGGGTGCAAAAACTTATGCTGAGTCTTTAATTTCAACTTTATTTTTCTTTACACAGAATAATGATATATATTGATTGATTGATACTGTAGCCTTTCAAAATATTTGGTGATCATAATTTTTACCTTTTTCAGATTCTGGTTGTTTTTGTTAAAATGCATTTAAAATGTTCCAGACGGAGCAGATTTTATGAGGGTATTCAGGCTAGTGTTTTATTAGCATTAGGGTTTGGAAATAGCACCTGACTTTAGTGCTACTGAGAGTTCTGTCTTCATTACTCTTGTAAGGGTAGTTCTTTTTCAGGTTCAAATGAATGATTTATTATAAAGCAAGTTTGGACATTAGTTAAGTAATAGTTACTTAAAGACTGTTTTACTTTTAGAGTTTAACAACTTTGCCGTAGAATGGTGATAAAAGATTAGAAGGTTAAATCCAATCAATTGTTAATCTATCACTTAATAAATTGTAGCACTATCTCAACACAAAAAGATGAAAAATTGTCAGTTTTTTACCACTTTAAGCAGGTGAAAGGGACGTATATTGGTAGATGTTTTATCTTATCCAAGACAGACTTTCTACTCTGACAGCAATATCTCCTATAACAGCTTCCAGCACACCAGATCTCGATCTAAAAAGCTTAAAACTCCAGAGGACAAGAGAGTATCTGCTACAGTAGCTGATGCAGAAATCATAGTGACTGAAGCAGCTGCTGATGGCTTCAAGGTCAGTGAAGAACCTGAAAAAAAAGTGAGAGTGGTAAACACAGGAGTGCCTTCTGGGGAAGAACGAAACAGTAGTAGAATGCTTCTGGATCAACATTTATTGGATCATGTCAAGGTTGCAGGTGAGATAAGCACTGATTATGTTTCACATGTAAGTTGTGGGCTGTTTATACTCTAATACCACAAATTAGTGGATGTTAAAGCATAGTATTACCCTAGAGTAGCAAGCATACTAAAATACTTACGTATAAAGTTATTTATGCAGAGAAAATTGACATTCAGTAAGAATGAGAAAATACTAAAGTTAATATTCTGAGCTGAGAGTAATATCACCTGAACTGTTTTAATGAAGTGTTTTTTAAAGGAGCAAAAAGAATGAGGTTTTGTAAATTATATTTCTTCAGTGGATTCATATGTGTTACAGCAAAATGTTTTTGACATGGAAATGATATATATATATATAAATATAACGTCTTAGCACTATTGAAGCAGTACACAACATATATGCTTGCGAGTATGTTATGTGTATTTGCATGATGAACCTGAAAGTGAGAAGTGTTATATACCTGTGCACAAAAATGCTCTATTTTGAGACTCCAGATTCCTTTTCATTTCCTCTTGAGTCGTCTGAGAGTGCAAGCTATAAAGATCTTGTCAAGCCAAAGACTTTTTGTCCTTCCACAGCTTTTTTTATACTAATATACTTGGTCTACTTTGGACTTAATTTATTCTATTTCACATTTCATTGTAGTTCCAATGTAGTTCCTCATTCCTCTTCATAAAGGCAAACTGGAATTCTAATTTGAAGTTTATAAGCAGTCCCATTTTGTTTTATATTGCTACTGAAAATTTACTTTTAAATTGCATATAGAGAGTATTTTCATTATTGTGAATGATTATGTTAATGCTTATTTGGAGATGATAATCATCATGATTGATTCACATAAAGATAATAAGATATTGCAATATGGGGGGTTAGAAATTCCCATGTACAAATTATCTGGTGCTCTATCAAAGCATTTCAAGGTATGTTCTAATAATATATTTTTTATAAAAAGGCGCTATTGCCTTACATCTTCCCACAGCCTTTAATACAGGTTTGGGATGTACATGACCACAGAGAAACTAGTATTTAGGTAGCAGTCATTCTGTGTTTAGTGGCAGGGGAAGGAAAAGCAGAGAAGAGTGGAGAGCTGCCTTCTCTCCTCTGTCCTCTAAAAGGGTGGTGCCTGGACCTTTATAAGAAAAAGGATGTTTCTGTATATGAAGATAGAAACTCTAGTACTCATGTTGAAGAAGGTAGTTCTTCATTATCTCTATTCTGTATTATCTCTGGCTAGTATGTCCATTGTAATCAGTTGAGGCAGTACTGTTTGTGCCAGAGATTAGATTTTAGTATTGGCATTATATTACCAAATTTTATATTCATTTGACCCAAAAAGGAAATTTTTCAGAAGAAACAAGTTCAAATAACCTTTGTAAAGAAAGAATGGCAAGGGACTTAACAGAAACTGTTTTCTTTAATATTGTGGATGTGCTGCTGAATCAGAATTCACTGCACTGTGTGCCATGGAGATCTCCAGGAGTGTGTTTTTTGAGTGACTTCTCTAGCCCATTGTTCCATCTTTCCAATGCAAGCATCAGCAGAGGAAGAAATTTTGTAAAGTGGAATCTATACAATTTCACTCTTCAGCATTACTGGAATATACAATTATGCTAATTAAAAAAAATAAAATTATGCTAATTGCTTTTCATTTTTAGACTGATGCTGTTGTTTTCAAAATATTCTTGGTATCTATTTGAAATATGTCTTTGTAATTATAAACCATTAATCTTTGGTTATTTTCATTTTTAAACAGGCATAATAGGTATAAAATGCAGGCTATAAGGTTCAATATACCAGACTTTTATATTTTTTTCCATTGACTCAAAGTGCATGTGGGCAATGTGAGTAAAGACTACAGAAGCTACATGAATATTGATTATTTTGAATGGCATGAAGATGTGTTATAATTCAAATGCAAAATACTGATTAAATGATCAAAACTGTATTTCATATTCCAAACTCAAACCATTTACATTTCGTTTATTCTTTGATTAAACCTATGCTCCATATTTGTGTATGCCCTTCTACCAAATGCTTTTGTGTATGATTTCTAAATGAGGAACCATGCTTTGAATTTGAATAATTTAGATTGCTGTGAAATTTGATGCAGTATTGTAAAGTGGGATTTATTAACAAATCATACTCTTGATTTATAGGAAGCATCCCTTCAGACTCAATTTTGAGCCCTGTTCCTGTACTAGAGAAAACAAAAATGGAAGATGAGGACAGGACAGATTCCAGTCACTCTTTCTTTACACTTGAAGATTCTGTGGCCAGCAAGCCTGCTTCTGGTAGCTGTAGAAAAGAAGAGAGTTTGAAACCTCAGAATCAGTATGTTTTATCCATACCATACCATAAAGGAGAAGGACAAACTTCTGAATCAGAAAATCCAGATAGAGAGGAAAGTGTCTTGATAGAGGATGATATCAGCAACCTAGAAAGTTCTGGAAGTAGTTTGGAACATGGAGCAATGCCCATTGTAAAAAAGGATGAAGAAGACGGCATGGAAGCATCTTGTGTATGTGAAACAAATTACATCATAATAGTAATATATTCTTGATTTAATGAAATATGAATGAGCATTTTTCCAATGAGACTTGATATCCATATTAAAGCATTTAAGAATATGCATGATTTTAATCAGATGATAATTTGAACATGTTCTGAAGTGTTCTGGCAAGACTGGGGATCTTGATCCAAAAGCAGAATGTTTCTGAGTTTGCTTATTGACATATTTTTCCCTGTTATTTTAGATGTCTAGTAATTTCACTTTATATTTGTGAATCTGAAGTGTCAGCAACTATTCTCAAAGCTATTCCAATATGCACTGCCTGCCAATATGAGCAAGGCTGCGAGCTTCAGCTACTTACTATTCTTGGATTTTGGACATGGACTAAAATATGTAAAAGAAACACTTGAAGGAAAAGATCCCCATATATTAAAAGGAATATATATTTTCAATTTTTAAATAGTAGGTTTTAGTTGTGTTTTCTCTTTGGGGCACCTACAAACATATGGCCTTTTTTTACTCTTGCTATTCTGCTATGACACATGGTCAGCTTTGACTTTGGGATGCATAATGAAAAATTAAACTGTAGTGGTTGTCACAGTAGCTTTCTGAGTGGTGAGTTGAATCCCAGTTTGGCAGAGAGAAAGCAGGAAATCCACTGCCAGGTTGCCAGACTTCGTGGGGAATGTATTTTAGAAGCCAAAGTAAAAATCATGCTGACCCTTCCACATACTTGAACTGTGCACTAATGATATTTTTCAGTGTTCTGAGTTTTAATAATCTTGGCTCCAACCCTTCCACTGTACTAATAAGGAGCAGTATAAACATCTCAGTGTTTTAATTAACGTGTATTAGAGATTATATTTATCTCTTCCTGTGCCTTTCAGCCATTTATATATGAGGTTTCAGATTTTCTGCAGTATTATTGCATACTCTTTCTTTTTCTTTGAAGTGAGTAAGTGTACTGTACAAATGCAATTTTAAAAGCCTCATATTTCCCTTTTTACTTAATTGGTAACCTTTCTAGACCATAAACCTGTTCTGTGCATTAACTACATCTTCCTCTCTCTGCTTATCATGGTAAATGTAATGTTTTGTAATTTACTTCAAGGGGCATGGTGTAATCTGCTAGGTTAGATTCAGGGTCTTGAGGAGCAGAATGCTGTGGTCCATAAGAATCATGTTAAACTCAGTCCTTCCCACAACTCTGCCAGTGTCCTTGCCCTTCCTCTGGTCCTGAACCTCCAGACACCATCAGCAGCTTGTTTACTTTGGGATTCCCCCACTGGCACTCAAATGTGGAGTTGTGAAAGCTGCACTTCAAGACTTTGTAGTGCTAGCCTTAATTTTTGAAGCTTGAATAACTTCAAGCTGAATGTACATAGGGGTATTTGAGGGAGGAAGTAATTTCTTCATATACCAAATCAACATGTTAATTGCATATCAGGACTCTAAATTTCTTATCTCAAATCCAGATATCTCTCTTTTTTTTGATTCCTGAGGAATTTTGGAGTCTTTCACAAATGAAGTCAGTGGGTTTCTGCTTCATTTTTCTAGTCAC
This sequence comes from Ptilonorhynchus violaceus, assembly GCA_013397565.1. NCBI lineage: Eukaryota > Metazoa > Chordata > Aves > Passeriformes > Ptilonorhynchidae > Ptilonorhynchus > Ptilonorhynchus violaceus. Next base: position 17,704 of record VZRJ01005616.1, read on the forward strand.
AGTTAGTGACTTTATTGTACTTCAGGTCTGCAGAATTCTTTGGGCTGATCTTCCTCTCAGACATCACCCGAGCAAAACAGTATTTATGCTCTGTAAGTTGGGAAGGGCTGCAGTAACTTACACCTGAAACAGTTTGTGTTTGTCAAGGATTGCACTTTTTAAATTAAAATATGTATTCTGAATTAGAGACAAACATTGTATTGGTACTCTAAAGGTCCTTCAAGTATACCATGATGGTATTTACAGACCTGACATCTGTGCTTGTTTACAGAAGAACGCTTTTGTTCGTCATAATTAACTGCGCAGAATGACTTACTAAATCAGTTATGTCTTTTCCTTTTCAGTCAGAGGAAGTTGAAAGAAAGAAAATATCTAAGAGTTGGCGTCATCCATTACATAAACCCCCGGCTAGATCTCCAATGACTTTGGTTAAACAGCAGGCAACTAGCGATGAAGGTGAGTATACTATTTAATACATTTTTCTGATGATAATTTTATGTTTTTATGAGACTATATATATAGGCATTTGTAAAAACAAACGATGAAATAATTCTTTTTTCTGTATGGGATATGTAAGCACTTGAATCCACAGACAGGTCATATACTTTTTGCCTGTTTTCACTCAAAATCTTCTAAAAACATTGGATCTGTCTTTGCAAAATGCTCTGGAAAGTAAGTTACCATTTTAAAAACTGCATATTCACTTTTCAAATATTCCTTATTAGAACTCGCAGCAGTTCTGTGTAAGAACAAGATTTTGTGCAAGGATAGGTGGAAGTGACAGAAGAATCCTTTGAATATGAATCTTGGGTGTAAGTCATAGTCCCCTGTACTGCTTTAAAGCTACATTTTCCTTGTCTCATCTTTGATAGACTTCGATTATTTGGGACAACTTAAGCCATCAGTGTCTTAAGGTACTATACTTCTAGTTCAAGAAAAAAGGCTATAGTTTCGTGGGGTATTATCAGAAGCTTATGAAGTGTGTTTACGTATGTTGTGCCCCAGTGACTCAAACCTGGGTCTGAACCAAGATTCTTTTTCTCTGGGTAGGAGAGAAAGCAAAGAGAAAATTCAACCAAAATTTCCCAAGAGGTAAAAAACACACAAAAGTTTACTGGCAGAGCTATAGAAAATTGGGGAACATTGGCAAAAAAACAAATGGTGCACAACATCACTTTTCCCAGCATAAACTTAGCTCATTAAACACAGAAAAACCTTATAGCGCATTTGATGTTATGTTCTGTGAGAAGAAAGTTAGAAAAAGAAGAAAGGGAAGAAAACAAAAAGATAGGAAAGATACAGAAAAAGAGGCATAGCTACTAGCTCCTGGGTTCCAGTGAGGTGAAGCTCCAAGGGGAGGGCATGGTGAAGGAAAGAGACATAGCCACGTGGTGGGGCTTCTTAAAACCTTGGCCCCAGCCCCGGGCCTGCCCCCCAGGTGGGACCTCCTGTGTCTTGGCCACTCAGGGGTGGGTAAGGTGTCACCAAGGCGCTGTTTCCAGTGTCCCTTGATGGACAGGCACTGCAGGGCTGGGGGGAATATGGGTGTGGGGGACTGCCCTACCACGATAGGGCCTGATCCGTCCCCTTCCCCACACTCGAAGGTGTCTCGAAACAGATAATTTCCTGTCTCTGACAACATAGGTGTTGCTTTCCACGTTTTTGCTTGGTTTCATATGGAAATAATTAACATATCTCTTCCTATAGTTTTGGGAAATCAATTTTACTTTATTGATTTAAAGTAGCCATTTAAAAGTTGATTTTGATGTATGCCATCTACGTGTTTCATATCTTTATATATGCTTTCAACTGTATTTAAGTAGTATGTAGGTTTGCAAGTGAATTGTGTGGAAGATGTTTGAAGTAAGTATTGTACTTTTCACAAACAGAGAAAGAGGCGTAAAGACATAATTCTGGTTTTAGACATAATGAAAATAACCCTTATGGCTAGAAAGCAGCAAAAGGTGTCTTCTCTATTTCCAGAGCTGAACAATTATTGTGAAATTTTTTTTGGAGCAGTTTTCTGCTAATTTTTAAGTTTCACAAAGCAACTTGAAGCAGTGTAAATGGCCTTCCTGGGAGACTGGGCTTCTGATTTTGAATTTAGGTACTTTAGTATTTTATTTTATTTTATGGCTGAGTGGTAACCATGAAATTCCATTGTTTAATCTAATTGCATAAATTAGGAGAGTAATGTTAGGCAGTCATTTTGAATGGCCTGTCCAGATTTTCACTCTAGATTGCAGAGATGCATGTCACTGTGTGGGTGTTTCAAGTGATAGAGAGAAATAGAAATATGTCCATAAATAATGATGCTAAAGGACACTAATATATAGAGCAAAAATAAAGAAGCAAATATTTCTGCAGTGATGAAATGTAGTGCTTTCTAACTAGATACCATAGCAGTCAAAACCATTGAAACAGTACTCAGAACTTCTCAAATGATCATTTGGGGAACTTCCTTGAGTACTTTAACTTACGACAGTCACTGCCTTGTGCAGACAGGCTACAAAATCTAAGAAATTTACCCTACATAGAGATTCGCTTCTCTGAAGTAAATAGGAAAAGTAAATCTGCTTTACTTTTGCAGTGACATATACAGCGCCCAAAGTTGATGAATAAAGCTACTTTATTCTGTGTGGCTTGTGAAGCTTATGGAAACATGCATCAAAACTGTACATCAAAATGGAAAACAAACACATTCCTTTTTCGTATCACCCTAGCATTTTAGTTCTGTAAAGCACAAAACTTTCAGGTGCTGTTTTCCAGAATCTCCTCAATTAGCAGAACTTGAGATTAGTTCTCCCAGTCCCTTAGACAGTTTGATACTCTGGAGCTGATGCCATGTCTGTGAGTATGGGTGTGATTCCAACATCGCTGCATACTTCAATGTTTACCTGCAATTTTTACCTGATTTTTTTTCTCCTCAATTACTTCTCATTAACAGTATCTGTTTCTTACAGCTGCAGGTAAATTTTCTTGAGTTCAGAGAGAGACAGCGTGCCTGTTAATTGATTCTTCTTCTTGTAACTAATCAATATTATACTTTCAGTTGGCACCAAATTAGGCATTGTTGAGCTGGGTGCTGTAATTTTAATTGACCCCTCATCAATACATCTCCCTCCTTGTTTCAGCCCTGAAGTAACTGATTCGTGTCTTCTGTCTCACTAATTTTGGAAACCTGTAGTTTCTCTTCCAGTTTTTATCTGAGCCACAGTTTTGCCAGACATGATACTTCAATTAGCTGTTAAGCATCTTTCCAATAATTAGAGACAGCTTAGACCCATGATCTGTATCATACATGAATATGTTTGGATACCTTGAGGCCTAGACAGAGCATATTTCAGAAAGTGTTATGGTAATTTACAGGATGATATTAATATTAAGATTCATCTAGTAAAGTAATTAAAGATTTAAATATATGGTAGGTTGCAGTAAAATTGCTCTTTTTTAAATTAGAGATTATTATCCTTTTGCCTCCTGATGCTTTTTCAACATTATGGTTGAAACATAGTGTAAAATTCCTGTTTAAGCATGGATTGTGGATGATATAATCTTGCTAGATGATGATGTGATGACAGTTTTAAGTCAAGGATTCTGCTAACACCAAGACGTTTTCCATCTCATCCCAGGTTTGCTAACTTCCTGGTGAATTAATTCTTAGTGAAAGTAGCAGCATCCCCACAAAAAAGTCATATAACTTTAAGTCTTTCCTCTTTGTATGATGATTGTCTTCCTGATAGGTAAGGATGTATTTTTGTTAGGAAAGAAGGAGCTGTCTTAGAATCAGTAGCCATTAAGCACCCGTCTGCTAACTGATTGAAGGAACTAATTAAGGGTTTTATTGGACATGGCAGTTATTGGTATTTTCTAGCTGGAACTGGAATTATTATTATTTTCATGCATCTGTTTCTCATTGTAATCTAATTTATCAGCTGGCTTTTGTAAGAGCACCAGAAAAGAAACAATAGCTTTTGGGTGAGCAGAATGTTTACATCCAAGACAATGATTGAGGAACTGCTGAAGGAGACTGGCAAACTGAAGCCTCATTAGCTTACCTGACATATGCTGTCATGGGAGTTAAAGATGTGTGGCTAGATGATTTTCTGATTTTGTTCAAGATTGTTTGTGTCAGATACCAGGGAAGTAATCGGTTTCAATGTGCTAACGACTGTTTGTCTTTATGAAGGTGCTTCATCCATATTCTGGAGTTAATAGAAACATAATTCAGCATACATACTTAGTCTGTTCCTGTTTTCTGTGTTTTTGTGCAAAAATGATGCTGCCTGAGACTATGATAATATAGTCTCTTGGCACAGTAATTTCTGAGTTTATCTGTTCTTTTAGAGAGGGGATTTATGTATTGATACAGTAGTTTATATTTTAATTTATCTGGGTCCATTAAAATTGTAACTGTAAACAAAATGAAGGAAGAAAATACAGGTTAGTGCTGTTGTGAAAAATTAGAAATTGAGGCTTTATATTTCATCTGTAACTCACATCACTTTCCACAAGTTGGATAGTCTAGCCATTTTTAATACAGATAATTTATATTCGAATTAATATATTTGAAGTCTTTCAGATACTAGGGTTCTATTAAGAGTTTTCTGTGAATGGACATGATCAGAGGCTGTTAATAATATGTAGGCAGCAATCTTTGACACTGTCAGCCATTTCAGAATCATAATTTCGCAAATAGAATAGTATCGTAGTGAACAGCATGCTTAAATCTTAGCAGAGACTTTTGGAATTTACTTTTAATACTTGTAATACTCTGTTCTTTGACAGAAAATAATTTTTTCCACAGGATCGCTTGAACATTTGAGTTTTGTGTTTTCTCTTTATGATTGTAAATACTAATATGTATGTGTATTTCTTTATGAAAAATAATTGGGTTAATTGTTTATTTGTTGTCTATTGGTGTTATTTTTTTTTTCTCTCTCCCTGCAGACTGTCCCTATGTTTATCTGACTTCTCGTGGAATTAATGCGTAAAAGACCGAACACTGAGAAGTACTAGGGACTGGGGAATCAATCCCAGAAATTTTATCTCAAGCTGCCAGTTTAAGAAAATAAGTGCAGCAGTACAGTGTGGACTGTATGTCACACTTAACATACTAACAATTTTTACGTAATGAACCTTGGTCTTATGCTCAGTGCAGTATATTAAATTGTGGTAATAATATTCTGTTGTATTTAATACAGTTGTATTTCTGCTCACTTAAGCAGTAAAAAAGCAAATTCAGCAGAAGGAGCAAGCATACTGACTTTGCATGTACATTGATTGGTCCCAGAGATTTCTTTCCAGCACTGTTTGGTCACGCAACATTAGAAACTGTTTTTAGATTCAAGTTGACTAAAATTTCCCATTGCCCTAAATGATATAATTTTAGTGTATAGACTGAATTCAGTATGAGGCTCTTTGTATGTGTTTTTTAGCATTTTAAGTATGTTTCAGAATTTCGAAGTCATTTTGCTTTCATTACATTTTAAGGTAAGGAAACAGAAAGAGGAAACATTTGTAAATGGAAGCAGTGGCTTCTGCTATGACATAGTATAAAGCCTTGTTTTTTACATTCACTAGCAGCATCCCATGAGTTGTACTTGATTTGATATTAGTAGTCAAATCATTTAAGGCTTGTTCAGTAGTGTCATAGATAGGCTAAGCCTGCTTAAATAGGGGAAAGTTACACTTACAGATGCAGTTATGGTTCTTGTCTTTCAAAGCTTAAAATGGGACATTTTGCTTGACGATTCTCACTTATTTCAGAAAGAAATGTTAACTTTTAACTTTTTTCCTTGGTGTTGCACAGGAGGTAGATAAGAATTCGTTAAACAATTGATAGAGGCGTGTTTATAGTTACCACATTAGTATTACAATTTGCAGTATTGCTTTCCCTCCCATACTGTTTTGTTGAATGAAATTTTGCTGCTTTAAAATACTTTGCTTTTCTGTGAGTATGGGTTAATCAAGTACATAATTTGCATTTTTCATACATCATCATCATTTAGCACTGAATAGTCCAGCACTATCTACCACTTGCAACACTATCACTGTGCTACAAATATGTGTTTTCCATCCTTTTCTCTGGTACCTGCATTACTTGTTTTTTGTTTACATTCAATTTTCAAGATATGATTACCATAATTACAAAAAAGTTCTGACACTTATGAAGCGTGTGATGATCTGAAGACCCCAAGAAACCTTTACAAAAATGTGGTATAATCTTTAGTAAGTATTTAGGAAAGGGAGGTGTTGAAAGGTCAGATACAAGCTTTTCCTGAATTTCCAGTACTCGTCAACCTTCTGGGCTAGAAGATCATCTCCAGAAATGGCAAGAACTGACAACTTTGATTATTGCCCCTGGCAGCTCTTGTCCCTTGACACCTTTCACGAGTTGCGCTTATCTGCCTTTTAGTGGACACCTAAAGGATCTAAGATTAGCCACTATTTTAATCAAGAATGGAATACAAACCATTTCTTCTAACATCTATCCTCATTTACTGGACAGTGGTATATGTTGTGATCATTGAAGAGTCATTGTTCTCTAGGTGAACCTTGCAACTTTAATTTTGCTCTTTCTTAGCTTTAAAACACAGTATTTTACCTCACAAAGGACTGGATGGAATTGCAGTCTTGTATAGAAAGACATGTATAATTTCTCATTATCAGGTGTGCCAAAACAAAAATTGATTCCGTGCTGCCTTAGTGCTGCTCCTCAGTAGCCTTCTCAAGGGTAGCTATGGAGTTGGTAGGCAAACTAGTTACGACATGTACCAAGGAGACAGATATCCCTTCTGTAGGGTGATCTTCTGGTGTTGAGTTTCTGTTTTCATGGTTATAGTCCAAAGAGAAACACCAAAAACTTATGACTCGCATTTATCAAGGATTAATTCATTGAGGTGCTGGTGCAGAGTATTGCCTAGTAAGTTATTCTAGTAGTAACTTTTGTTTTCCACATTAAAAAAGCCCTAGCCCATAGAGTTATCATTGCCTTTGTCAAAATCTGAAGCTGCTTTGTAAACCATCAGTACCGGAAGTGACTTAATTTTAATACCAAAGGGGTTTTACTAAATGTCTTTACACTAAGAAGTGTATGTAATATCTTTTTTTTAATGTACAAAGTAATTACACTTAAGAAATTGATCCTTGAAGGAATTTAAATGCAATTTTGTCTAGTGTATGAAGCATTTATAGGATATTTGTTTTAGTGATCTGCAGGAACTGTAGCTTGAAGATATAAATTTATAATTAAAATTTGGGCATTGATTTGTCGTATGAACTTGGGTCTGTGATTAAGTCATTGTTTTACATCTTCCGTATTTAACTTGCAGAGATAAGTAACTACCTGAGGCCTTAGTTCAGTGAAGACCTTCAGGACAATCTTAACACACTCAAGTAATCTTGTTCCTCAAATTTCACTTGTGTTTTGACTAGGGGAACTTGTGCTGGAATAGTATATTGACATAGGTTAGATTTGTGCTGCCTGAGAGATACAAAATGACCATAAAATATGTTTTCCCCACTTGGTACTGTTTTTTCACTTTAGAGTAGCATAAACCAAGAGTATATTGGCGATTCTGCTTTGTAATATTTCTGAGACACTCTAACAGCATAGTAAATGGATATTTATTTGATTGTATAGTATTTGGCAGTATGGTCAATGACAATACATTTTAATTTCCAGAATAAGGAAGTACTACGAAGGAATTCTGTTGTATCTGAGGGACTCTTTTTATTAATACCAAGGCATGCGTGATGATTGGAAGAAAGCTTTCTGTATATTTCCACTTTTGTACAGATGCATATCCTGGCAGACTGTGGTGTTTCATTAGTAAATCAGTAAACATGTATATGGATAGCCATATCAGTTCCCAAGAATTCCAGTGTCATTTTAGTTATGGATCCAGTTTTTTTGTAATAAATATGTTGACCACAAGCAAATTAAATTCGAATGCGAAATAGGAATTTTGTTCATAAAAATTGTGAAAAATTTCATGTGGGAATGGAATGGAGAAAGCAGCTGTTAGTAAGTGTTATGAATTAAAGCTTTTCAGTAGAGCAGATATCTCCTAATCTTTAGCTTGGAGTGTGGGCTTGTAATGGTTTTGCACTGACAGCTATGTTTTTTGCTGATAGGCTGTGCAGTAGATTCCAGCAGGTCTTCTTTTGTTTGTTTTGATTTTGATGAGGTGCCTCTTTGAACAGGATTATAAATGTGGCTGTTCTTTAAACTTGCACAGTGTAAAGACACGTGAAATTACTGGAATTACTTTAATGTACATATATACAATAATAGAAGGTATAATACAAATATGCTGTAAATATTTCATGTTGGCAGTTCATACAGATATAAGAACATCTCCCTTTCTATGGCCTCCTGTCCACATTTTAAAAACACAGGTGACTTGCTGGTCACCCTTGAGCTCGGTTTTTGGACATGGTAAATAGCTCTATTTCTGAAGGCACTAGATAGTTCTTGGATTTTAGCATCAGTAAGAATGTGTTGCTTGTGCTTCAGCTTAGGTAGCCAGAATTAGCAGACATCTTTGATGATTTGAACCCGAACTGCTAGGATTAAATTCTTCATTCCATATGCACAAAAAAATTGTGTATATGGAATGCAGCTATTTAGGGAATTCCATGAATGAAAGATTGATTTTTACCCCTTCTAATTATTGGGTGCCTTTATGATCCAGTGTTTCAAATAGAGAAGTATTTTGTTGCAGGAATTAGTAAGCATACAAAAATAGTAATTTTGAAAAATAACAATGCTATAGTTCTGTAAAACTAGTTTTTCAGATTATATAAATGTAAACTGAATCTCTTTGCCATGAGTCCTCAGAGCTTTCTCTAAGTTAATCAAAATCATAGCTATGTAAATCAAATACATTTAAATTACTTTGCCATTTGTTAAAGATTGGAGTCCAGTACAGCCTGACAGGGTAATTTTACATATTCCACTTATTGAAAATGCACTACATAATAGAAATTTTACTTTAAGTTATGCTATTTAACTGGTTTCTTAACTTGTTCTAGTATGCTATGTGTTAATTTCTCCTCTTCTAGCTCAGACACTGCTAACTCACAAGCAAATAAGCAGCAACCTGGGAAGCCCTGCTTTTCTCTCCTTTCTTCAACTTCTTAGAACCTTTCAGTTTTTTGTATTCATCCAAAGTATTGGTGGTATCAGTGCTTTGCCCTGCTGTCCCTGAAAAACCACGGTTAGGGTTTTCCCATCCCTCCTTTTCAAAGTTACTGGTGAGATTTTTCCAGCTTTTGCTAGTATTTATACCAATTTTATCTACTGTTTTAAGTGGTAGTGGTCCTGTCTGCAGCCAGTCTTAATCACAATGAGATTTTTCTTACTAGATTCTTACTTGTAACAAATAACACCAAATCACCAAATCAGAAAGAATGTTTTTGCCAACATAATCATTACTGTTTTAGTGGCTACTACTCACCTGCAGGAAAAACCTGCTGTCTATACCAGTTAATGTAGGAGTACAATACATTCTGACCAGGTTCTTTTAGATATTCTATGTGTGGATGGTTTAGTGAATAACACAAGATTTTTTTATTTGAAATTACTTGAAATTACATGGGATTTCGATTTAGCAGAGTGATACAGCAATGCACTTACATCACAGTGAAAGTACAAATTACGTTTAGCAGAGTGTAGAATTGTAATACACAGTCACAATACAACTACAAATTACGTTGATCAAAGTGTAGCAATCAGAATACACAGTTCAATCACAAAACAAATGTGAATTTCATTATGGAACTCTAATAGTATGCTGAAGAAAAATCAGGGTATCCCAGTATCTAAATGCATCTTTCAAATTTGTCAAATTGTCTTTAAAAAAATTTTTTTTTTTTAATGCTGAATTTTTCTAACTTTTCAGAACATTTTGAGATCTGCTACAACTGTTGTCTTACACTTTTTTGATATTTAACTTTTTTTGTTAAAGCACCCCATTACTTTGTTTTGGGAGATAAACCTTGTTTGATCCAGGAGCTCTTAGGCTTAGCCTGTAGAGCTCCGATTCAGTATGGTTATCTTTATGTGCAATTTTTATGAGAACTGAAGTATTAATTGTTAATTTGGCAATGCAACTCTCTAACCAAAAACATATACATACTTCACAGTACTTTTACTATGTGGTTCCATGCAAGAAATAAAATTATTTGAACAGTACAATAAACTAAAAAGTTTTTATTTTCATATTTTGCTCTGAATTCTATGGCTTTCATTACTGAAAAAAAAAGACGATTTCTGAAACTGAGTTTGCTGATACACTGCAGGAACAGTAAGGTTATGAAGCACAAGTCTTTTCCTAACTGTCTTTTTAAAAATTTTTTTATTTGTATTATTATTATTATTATTTCCTGCAGGACATTTGAAACTATACATAATGCCTCCCAGGGCTGAGATTATGCTCAACTACCTGAAAAATAACAGATGCTTCTGTGCTCTTCATAGCGGAGAATGCTGCTCTACAAAGCCAGGAAACATCAGTGGAACATAACCCCAAGCAGCAAAATCATTGTTGAGATTGGCAAAAGCAAATTGTACTGTATTAGTGTCTATGGCTTTTCACATCTGCTGGGTTAAATCAGCAAATGCTGGCAACAGCCCATTCTGCAAATGGCCCAAATGTTTTCTGCCTGATAATTTGAGTTTAACTTAGTAAGCAAAAACCATTCAAAGCATTAGCATTGTGTGTTGGAGCAAGTTTCCCACAAACTATTAAACCAGTAACATTAGTGAAAACCATTCATTCGCTTACTCACTTGGAAAGCAGCACAGTGACTGCTTAGAAGTACTTTGCTATGGAAGGCGTTTCCTTTGTATCAAAACAGATTCTGGGCCATAATTTTGTTTACACAATTTGTTTTAATGAATTGTTTCACTTTTCTTAAATATGTGGAGGTGCACAGATGCTTATAAATAATCACATTCATGAGAACAGGTATTTCTGAAATTGCATTACAGAGATTAATTGATCCTATGTAAATACTCTTTTCAGGTACGAACATGATAGCAGGAACTATTTTCAAGTTTAGCATTGCTAATCACCTGGTAATATCAGCGCCACTATGGCTGAATTATTTTGTGTCACGGTTTAAGCCCAGCTGGCATCTAAGCACCACACAGCTGCTCACTCACTCCCCCACCAACCAGATGGGGGAGAGAATTGGAATATTCTTGTACCACTGCCAGGGTGACACAAGAAGCAGAAAAGGCCTTGATGCTGTGCAAGCACTCTTCAGTGATAACAATAACATCTCTATGTTATCAAGACCGTTTTCAGCACAAATCCAGAACACAGCCCCATACTAGCTACTGTGAAGAAAATTAACTCTACCCCAGCCAAAACCAGCATAGTATGGTACAGTAAGGTTTATATCAACTGTTATGCATTTATTTAAAGTCGTTGATTGGTCTATCCCCTTAGGAAACAAAATATTTAACTTAATTATCAATTGCATCTGGTTAAGTAATATTACAAAAAAGCATTATATTTGCAGTGAAGTAAAAATGCCCTGGTGGTTTAGGGAGAGGCAAGATCTGTGACCACTGTTAGTGGTGACAGTAAGGAGATGTTTTTACATGATTAGGAATAGGCTGCATTACATCATCCAATTAATAATTTTTTAACAGGTATTAATCCGTTTTAGACTTAAGCATGAATATGTGATACATTTACAGCCAGAAACATAACAGAAATTACAAGAAATAGACTTCATTCATATAAGAGTGTTTAAAAACCATGTGCATACTAACAGACTTGCACAATAAGCTTTCTGTGGGAGGCTAGAAGAGGCAGGAATGTCACTCTTGTGTCAGGGTCACTCCACATAGTTACTATCAAAGCATGGACAAAACCAGTGATATATTTAATGGTGTATTGATTCAAAGGTGTTTGAATCCAAGTAGAGTGTCTTGTCAAAACATATCCAGTAAAGGGTGTTTGAACTTAATTTAAACATATGCCCCAACTTTGAAGTTTTACATCTTATTCATGAAATTTCTGTCTGCTTTAAACTGTAGTGCCTAACACTGTAGCAGAATTAAAGCCAGTCTTTTTACTCCTAAATATATTATCAGTACTTAAGAACTGAATTCTATGTTTCTTCTGCCAAAGTCCGCTACTCTTTGACCAGGTTCTTTTAGATGCCCCACATGAGAAGTATTTAATATCAAATCTACTGGAATTTATATGATGTTGCTCATGATTTTGCATTAGTAGTATGTAATGTAGTACATGTTCAGTACATCTAACAATGTACTGAAATCACGATACAAGCACAATATAGTAGTTGCAATATGCAATTGTATCACAATATAAATGTGATTCCCATTACTGACTATATGTGCTTACTGACATATGACTGTAAGAAAGTGAATCAGATAATTATAGTTTTGTTGCATTGTGAAGCATTTCCGAATTCCTGTAAGCAGCATTTATATTTCAAGTTAAGCATTACATTTTCTCTAGAACATGATATTTTGTGAGGTGTTCTGCTGAAGAGATGTTTATTTTTTTTAGCAGAAGCAATGGCCTTGCTTTTCAAGACAGTATTTGTCGCTGTGGGAGTAATTGCTGTATCTAAACTACAGTGTCATTACTCAGATGGAGATTAAACAACTGGAATAGATCAACTATAGGCTGTAAAGATGATTCTTTGAGTATTTGTCAATGTGCCTATGTGCTATGCATGAGTGTGCAATCCCTTGTACAGTGCTGTCAATTGAGGTGCAAATATATATTGAATTTCCCTGTCATGGCTGGCAGGTTCAAATCCTGTATGTTTCTTTTATTCTCTCTGACAGCAAGGTGTATTCTGTACTATAGTTGAGTTGAAGTTTCTTTACAAAAGAATACCAAGAATGCTTTATTCACTTTTGTCTTGATTACCTCTTAATTTGAAATGTAAGTTTCATGCTGAAAAGCTGAAAAAAGAGCACACTAGAGTTCACACCAGGGAGTTCTGTTATGCACCTGGGCAGAGTCCTGTTCATGCTCTTGGTGTCAGTGAATTGAGAGGAAGTGTCAGTGACTTCGTTTGAGTTACAGCAGACATAGAAGTCAAGGTAGGCTCCCTGGTTCCATTTCATGTGCTGTGTAAAGAAAATGCTCTCGATAGACATACTATCATCATAGTATCACTAACATATTATGTTTCATATCACTGCGTTGACTGACCTGAATCTTTTGAATTGCCTGTCTTGGGCCATTGGTAGCTGCTCTTACAGCAAGGTCTGATTATCTCAATGAAGGTTTGATTGCATAATGGTGCATATCATAGAGTGTTGTTGGTTGGCAGTGTTGCATAAGTGACTATTCATCAAAACTTGCTCTACCAGAACTGAGAGCATTCTCATGCTCTTTCAGAAGAATGCCAATATTTAAGATTATGAATGAAACATCATGTTCATAGCACTTCCTAAAACATTACATACTTGTCTTATAAAGTAGATGTTTGATTTTTGGAGGGGGAAATGTATTTTTCACTGTAGGAGCAGATGCTTCCACCACAGTTTTTGCAGGTTTTAAGTACTGGGAATTGGCACTGATACACAGTTGAAGTAAAAAGTATGCCTGCTTATGACAGTGGAGTTTCTGAGATCTTTCAGTCAGTATGGACACTACAAATTGTTCTCCATTTTGTAGTGTCATCCAACATGAGGATTCTGAGAATCCTCATTTAAGGTGGATTTTGAATGGAGCCGGCTGCAGGCTGCAGTTGTCTTGTGTCCTCCTAGCAGACACATCTGATCAAAAAAATACTGAGCTCACATGGGGCACCTGAATTTCTGGCCTGAAACTGCATGCAATAATGTGAGTCAAGAAAGTAAATTTATTTAGGGTGAGCCACTGATTGGTCTTCAGCTGAATAGTAAGTAATGAAAGGAGTAATTAAAGAAAATAAGAGGGGTGAGAAGAACTGAGAAAACAGAAAAAAAAAAAATCTGAAAATCCCTCAAGTTTTCCAAGGTGATTTTGGACATAATTAGGACATTGGTATTATCAAATGGACAAGTGAAGAAAGAACTGTGCCAAGACAGCAGTGTTACATCAAGTGATTATATACTCTGTGCTTTCTCTCAAAAGTTGGAGAGCTGTTTCGGTGGATTTTTTTTTTTTTTGGATAACCAGATTCTCAGTTTTTATTCATGGTACATAATTTCTCTGAGTACATGGAAATCAGGAAGGTACTTCCACTTGTACTACCTGAGAAGCTGATCTGGAATTTCTTCTGTCACTGATATTGATGCACACACACACACAAAAGCACACAAAGTGAAACTGCCGAAGTTCTACTGATATAGAATATTTACACATGAGATTGCATATTCTACCTGGTAAGGAAGTTGTATAAGGCAGCACTATTGTCATATTCTGTTGTGGTGTTATGTACTCTGAAACTTTTTTTTTTTAATACCAATTTCTTTTGACATTTGATTATTTCAGTGTGTGGGTGGGTGAATGTTGGTTATAAGGAGATGAACTAATATTTCTGAAGCCCTTCAAAGATGGTAATTTCTGAGGAGAACTGAAATTCACTAGCCTTACAGCAGTGATAACAGACTATCAGACAAAGCTTGTAATCTTCAGGAACATCTGTTCTGTCTACTCTTGATTTTGTATCCTGTTAGTATAACATTCCTTTATGTCCTGGATTAGGTACCCTCCCTCTGAAAAGAGGAGGCATGTTTTTCCTTTCTTGTTATGGTGGAGAAGAGTGAGGGGTTGCATGGTGTAATGTACCAGAGGATCATATCAGAGAGCTTGTATAGTTCATGCAGAGACGGAAGGCTGCAGTAAAGATCATGTAGAAGACAGTCACACCTCAGAGGACGTAGAATGCAAAATTAAGAGACGTTAGAGATCAGAGGCAAATGAGGAGTGTTGCTTGTAGTCAATAGCTAACTGGAAGTGCTCTAAACATGATGTAAAGGAGAAAATAAATTTATTAAAATGGTGTTAATTTTTTTCAAGTTTGTGAAAGGTGGAGTCTGGTACCTATACATATCACATTTTGTCCCTGGCTTCATTTGGAATGAGGTTTGAAAATGAATAGAAGACTCTTGAAAGCAACAAAATGCTGTTAAATGCCAGCTTTATTCTTGTCTCTTGCATTCTTTTCAGCTTCTTGGTAGGGAAAGAATTTGTAAAGATCACACAAGAGGGAACTGAAATTATGGAGTTTATATGTAATTATGATGTAAATATTGTTTTCATCAAAATCAGAATGAATATAGTCATGAACTCGGCAATCTGCTGTAGGCAGTGGAAAGCCAGAGCACTGCATGAGAGAACTACAGTTATCATTCTAGAATTGGTTCCAGGACTGGAAATCTGAAGATAGATTTTTGAATAAAAGAGCATAATATGCAGAGTTTCTGGGTAAAGGCTTCAACTCTCATGGGAGAATTATTCAGCTGTGATCAGGAGCAGTGCAATCAAAGGCTGTAAGTTTCAAAGTGGATAATAGATATGGAAGATGTTACAAACCTTCACAACAAATTTTGTGTGCCTCTTTGTTTTCTTCATAAGGCAGAATCAAGCTCTGAATTTTCTGTGAGGTCACAACTATAATGAAAATATTTAAAATAATGAGTACAAGGTCTTGAAGGAAAATAATGTGATAGGACGAATTAAAAAAAAATGTCAGTAAGGCTGAAGCCACTTGTAAGATGTCTCTTTAAAGGAAAATTTAAATAGATAGGAAGAGAACTAGAGAAATAAATTTCATAGCTATGTGTTTTGCAGTTCTTTAAAATTGCAAGCAATAGAAAAAATATTGTGGGACAGAATGTTTTTAACCAGAAACTTTGTTAAACTTTTAACTAAAGAGTAAGTAATTCAGAAGGTTATAAAAATAATACTGGCATTTTATATTTTCATCTCCTCCTAGTGTTCAGCTATCTCTTCACTGGTGTTCTTTTGAAGCTAAGTTTTTCACCATAAAGCTTGCTGCTAAATATTGACAGGTTTTTGCAGTAGTTTTGTTTGTGCCTTTCTACCCAGATTATTGGTAAATGCTTATTGAATCAATATTAGTTCTTTTGAGAAACTATAAAAAATGGATTAAAAATCCCGTGCAGGATGTATTTATTAATTAAATTTTATTACATTTGGCTTGCTTGTGGACATATATTTCAGTCAATATTTTGTTCAACACTGTTAAAAATGTCGCCAACTTTACAGTAGTTTTGTAGTAAAGTGTGAAAGTTTATCATAGGAGACCTAAAAAGCCTCTGCTTTTTCATAAAGTGGAGAAAGCAGTCATTAGCTGAAGGAATGTGATGAATCAGCTTAATGTACTTAAATGTTTCTTTGTTTGAATTCTCTTCTTCTGAAGTAAACAGTTTTTCTTAAACACATCATTAGTAAAAGAGTGTATGCTATAGGCTTTTTTTGTTATCTGAAAGTTTCATTCAAAAATTTTCACGTTTTCCTTTCCACATTTGCATTATAATTATTCTAATTGACACCTACATGCCTTCTCATTGATTGTGCAAGATTTAATAGGCATTGTCCATATGATCCAGCATGCATGCCTCGCTGCTTCTTACATCTGATTGTTCCCCATTACTTCCTGGCTATAATGTTTGCCTTTTTTTCCCCCTTTGGAAAATGAGTGTCAGTCTCCATAAAGAGTTTGTGGAATGCCATTCTGTGTGAATGGAGTTTTTGTCTCGTGCTGCTGCCAGGATGCAACATGTTCCATCCATAAGGAATTTAGGGCAAAGTGCATGGAAGTAGAGGGGGTAGAGTTTGGAGGGATTAAGGAGACAGTGAGAGAGTGAGACATAATGTTCTGGATATCAATACAAATTGTAAACAGTAGAGCTACTTTCTTATGCTGTACGTGGAGCAGTCAGCTCATGACACAGGTGTCGAAGCACTTAATCGTGGGTTTTTCCTGACACAACATTCTTTTAGACTTCTGCACATGTATTTGCCCACAGACTTCTTATAACATTGCTTGAACTTCTTTGTTAGCACTCATGACGGATTCATTGTTGTATCTTCATTCCATGACTACAGTATAGCCGTTTTTTGCTTTCTTTAAGAACTGCCTGAGACTACCTTAATTGAAGAGAAAGTTCAAGAGTCAGAGGCATGGGCTAGGCCTCTGGTCTACCTGTGGCAGACAAGACTACCTAATTTCAATGTTGAAAAAGAATATAATGCAGCTTGTGCAAAAAAAGAACCTCACTGTGCCATTTGCACTCTTCTCATGCCATACTATAAGGTAAGCAAGATTCTCACAGTTCTATCTCTGTAGAAGTGTGAAATAGCTTCCTGGCTACTTAATTTCCAGGAAATTATAAACAAAATAAACTTACACTATGCATTTCATTTGTAAGAGAGGTAAATAAACTCACTAGTGTTAAAATTAGAACTGATACTTTGTTCACCTGCATCTACCCTTAACTGCAGACAGTGTATGACTTCTACTATCATTTGTGCAGGGTTGGTGTTAGTGTGTGTGTGCTTGGCCTTGAAATTACACTTTTTGATGTGGTGAACCCAAATAGGTTTGTATCTTCTAGCTATTTCCTTATACGTCAATCTCCAAATACTTTTTATTGGAGCCTCTTTTATGTTGCCTTCCTCCAGTGTTGAGGAAATAAGTGTTTTCACAGTACTTAGGCCTTCTCAGGAAAAATATTCTCTCAGAAACAGTCTAATGCAGAGCACTGTTTGATACGGTCTTGTGGAATTACTGTGTCAAATGTCAAGTCAAATTGGTGTTGTAGTACTATGTTGCTAATTCTGAAGCTGCTAAACTGGAATTTACTCAGCATGGGAACCAGGAAAAAACCCTTTATTGTACTGGACCCAGTTAAATGGCCCAAGAGGTACAGTATCATTGAACACTGCTGCAATAACACTAGTTTGCAGGCTGAGTGCTATTCTGGCGTTCACAGTTATTTGGAACCATCAAGGTAGAATGACTGTGATAAATACCTACAAGCAGTTAATTTTCTCATGAAACTGTTACACTGGTAGTGCGAAAGCTGGGAGGGGAGGAATAGTTTCATCATTGTCAAAAGAAAGAGGAAGACTCTCCTTTCTTTTACTTAAACATATATTTTGTTTATTTTCCAGCCAGACAATCATGATGAAGAAAGTCCTACTTTCAGGAAAGCAAACTCAGCAGAAAAATTGATGGCAGAAAATGAGAAGACTAAACCTCTTATTCCAGAGATGTGTTTTATTTATAGTGAAGATAACACTGAAAACTATCCGTCAAATGCTTTTATTGAAGAAGATGGAACAAGTCTTCTGATTTCCTGTGCAAAGTGTTGCATACGGGTTCATGCAAGTAAATAATCTAATTGTTCGCTGGCAGGAATGTGATTTCAAATTTTGCTTTATTGATAAATAATAGTTTGCTAGACTTCTAGTATGTCTTTTAAAGTACTTGAAGAACATTTCCATTTGTAATGCTTCAATCTGGCTAAATTTTTGTTTGAAAACTACATTACATTTTCTGTAACTTTTTAGTGCTTAGTGTGAAAATATTGAAGAATTAACTTCTTGTAAACTTTCAATAATCACAAACTTCTAGTTCTTGTTGCTGTTCTGAGTGATTAAATTACTCTTCTCTATTTTAAACCACTGGGCAATGCTAGTATGTGCTTCTTAAGTAGTTAAAGTGAAATTCTCCCGGAGGACTACTTGTGAATATTAAATTTGAGTATGCAGTATTTTCCTTCATTTTGCATTCTTTTTTATTGCAAGAGTGACTGATGAATGTGTGGATTTTCTGCAGTATTTTCTAAAGACTGTAGAACTGTAATAATTAAGTCTAAGAAGTTCATGTGATATTTGGAAATGTGATATAATTGCACATAATAAAAGTCAGTACATTAAGTCAAATTTTACTTCAGGGAAAGTTGGTGGTTTGCCATTGCACTGACAGCAATAAGGAATTCAGTGTAATTTAGTTTTTTGGATGTTTGTGGTTTTTGTTGTTGTTTGGTTTGGTTTGGTGTTTTTTGTGGTTTTTTTTNCTTTGGGAAGTTATATTTCATAGGCTATGAAATTAGCAGTAAGCCTAGATTGTAAAAGTCTCCTTTGTCACAGGACATGTGTTTTACTAATGTCTATAGACAATTGAATTTTATGACATCATTGATAGAAAGGCAGAATATAATAATCAATCCAGCTCTCTTATTCTAGGTTGCTATGGTGTTCCTTCTCATGAAATCCATAACGAGTGGTTGTGTTCTCGATGCAGAAAAAAAGCCTGGACAGCTGTAAGTTTTTCATGTTGTTCAGCTATCTAACACACTAGAGATTAAGGGAGGAAAAAAAAAGTAGCATGTGCATTATTTTATGTGGAATGCAGCCTGTGTATTTTTTCTGAACACACTTGCTGGGGAAAAATTATTTGTAAAATACGATTAGATTTTAATGTAAAATGTAATGGCATTTTAATAGACAAACTTGGAGTAGTTTCATAGACTCATGAAAAGGATTGGCTACTTGAATGTAGTTGTATGAAAAACATTGTTTTTCAACAACTGAAGGAAACAACTGAAAATTAAAATGCATCTAAGGGAGAGAAAAGATGAGATTTCTACTAGGTAGGTATAGGCCAATTTTCGTCTTTCATTGGTGACCAGAATACCTTGTTACAGCTTCCTTTTCAGATAGTCATGAATTTGAGGATCTTCTGAAATACTTTTGTGACTACTGCTCTAGATTCAGGGGAAGATCAAGGGGAAAAGTGTAAGATGGTTGCTGTGAGCTCAGAATTTCGTTATCATTTAAACAAACTGGGTTAGAAAGCCCTGCTGCTCTATCAAAAATTAAAAAATCTTAATTTCTTTCCAGAGAAATTACAGATATGATGTGCAAGTATGAGAGTTCTAAGGAAAACATTCTTATTCATGAAATACTGTGTATGACAGCAATAGGACTGAATCAGATATTTTTGTTAAGAACACTGAAAAATTTAAAATGTTGCCCTGGAATCTGGTGTTAACTGCACTATAACAGTAACACATTTGAGGGGAAATTTGGAGTCTTTGTCTTTTGACTGCAGGACATTTTTTAAAAGCAAAGCCACTGAAAAAATAGTAAAACAAAATCCAGTCTTAAAATTTGTTAATGCTGTGTTGTAGGAAGGATTCTAAAATTGTTCTGGGGTTTGAAGGCTACCAATATTCTTGAAGTGAAGAGGACATTTAGATAGCAGCAGTAAGTGAAAGATAAGAACAGTAGTGAAGTGACTGATGACTCATTTACATTCACTGTAGGTCAATTAAGGGGCAACTTGGTAATATGATAGAGAAAGGAAAATACTGGGGGGAAGATTAAAACTGAACTGGAATTTTTCTTTGGCAAACTTTTAGGGGAAAAATTAACACTGATGGAAAACATTAATTTGAAAAGAATTATTCACATTTTACTGAATAAGTTTGGGGTTATTCTCTTATGATGCATGTAAGTTTCTGAAAATAAAAAAAAATCTGAATTTTAGGAAAAGTAGTTTTTTAGCCAAATCATTTGAGGAGATGAGATGAAGCAGTGAAACATACAGGAAATCGCTGAATAAAAATTTGATGTGATGAGGTTTTAGAATTGGATTTTTGCACAAGCACACTATAGAAGTTGGAGAGAAGGCCCAGTGTATTTTTGTAATTTTATGTGTTAGCTAACAAGAAGATAATAGGACTGAAATGGAGCACCATTTTCACTGTGCAAAGACTAGACAAAGTCTGTTAGGCATTTGGACAATTTATTTAATATAACCTTTCCCTATTATATATTTAACTGAATTGCTGTGATTTTATGTGTGTATTGATCATTGTACAGTTGAATCATTAGAGCTGACAAATTCATCTTTCTGTAGCTCTGTTTTGGTAACCTGAGTGAAATGAATTTGTACCCCAAGAGAGTCCTTCATTCAGCCATGTTTGTGGAATAAAGTTCCATTCTTAATGCCTTAAGTCATCATTAAGTTGAGAAGTTTTAATGAAATACTGAAGATTGAATAGACCTCTAGACTGGTGTTTCGTTTACTTATGAACTTGTCCTCTTGTCCGCTGTCTTGTAGTCTTTGTTATTACATGTCATTCACTTGTAAATGTGAACTGTTCATTTTCACCTGAAAAATGTAGGAGTGATAGATAGTAGGCATCTGCTACCCAAGTTAAATAGCAAAAATCCAGCTGTTTCAAGGATGTGAATAATGCTTTGTTAAATACATATACATGAATGATACCAAATTCACTTTTTTTTCAAAAATCTTGAGATGCAGCTCTTGCACTAATAGCAGTCTCAGAGCTGTTAGTGATTACAAGCATTTGCAGAGCTTAGGTGAGGGGCCATCAGCCTGGAAAATTTATTGTTGTTTTTCAAAAAGGTTCAAAATAGGTGACCCAAGGAAGTAGGTGGCAGTCAACCTATCTCAGATACCAAAAGAAATACTGAACAAGTGCAGAATCTATCAATTTCTAAAAACCTAGACAATAACAGAATACAAAGAGATACCTATTTAATACCAGGCCACTGGTTTTTTTGCTGTGACAGATCATGGGAGGAAGAAATAAACAAAAGATTTCATGCATCCTAACTTTCAGATGCTTTTGATGGTGTTTTGAAAATAATAGTTGCCAAACACATAGCAATATGGATTTGCTCTCAACCCTTAGTATCTCAGACCACCCACCCATCATTCTTATAAGACTCTTAAAATCATTAAGAGAATGATAAATTTCTGGGCATCGTTTGCTGATCACTTTTCATGTCATTATGGAGCATATGTGGAAATCTAGACTGGTCTACTTTAGGCTGTTTAAGATGATTGCACAGGAGCTGGAGGAGATTGCTTCATTTGAAGCTATGAAAGTGTTAAACTATACTGAAAAATAAATCATATGAAGTTTAACAGAGACAGAGAGAGTATTTAGGAGCTGTCAGCTCTGCACACATATGGGAGACTCTACCTAAGCAGTAGCTCCTGTTACCAGCTGCAGTTGTGACCACTCTGGTCACAAACTGAACGTAAGTCATCAGTTCTATAGAACCTGAAACATCACACGAGGATGCTTAAGCTTTGTAGTAGAAGCAAAGCCTGGAAAAAATACATGGAACAATCTTTCTGCTCTCTTCAGTTTTGGTAAAAGTCCAGCTAAAGAACTGTGTCTAACAGTGAACATATACCATTCAAAAAACTATGTGCTTGAATGGGATGGAAGAAAACGAGTTTCAACTGATATTGCAATAAACCAAAATTCTTTTAATCGTTCCTGATAGATATCAATCATTCCATAAGGGAGGATTGAAAAGATTTAACCTTAGTATAGCCAGGGGAAGGCAGAAAGGAAAAAAGTCACATTCTGTCATGTAAAATTATATGTGTATGACAAAGAGCAACATAATCAATTGCCATTCTCTCATTTTAGAGACAAGATGACTTGTAGAGGCTTTAAGCTGCATCAGCAGAAGTTAATATTAATACCAAGAAATTGTATGAATTTTTATTTCTAAAACTAGTGAACTACAGGGGTAGGATATATAGAGATTTTACAGAAGCTACTCCTTCAAGATTTTTAAAAACATGTTAGACAAACATTTTTCAGCAACAGTTGAAGAAGACTGGATTGTGCCTTGAGGCAGGAGGATAAAATAGACATTGAATTTTGTTTTTTCTGTAGTTCTCTTCACTTGTTTGGACAGTATAATTCATTGCAAGCAATGTGACTGTAGTTGTCTTTGGGGAAAAATTTATTAGTTTGATATACAACTTAAATATACTAGTATATTTTTGCTTGTATGGAGCCTCATGACAATCTGGCATCAGCATGATAAGAATAGCTGATACTTATTTTGTCCTATTTGTCATTTTAAGGTAATGTTTCTGTCCCTTCTCCCTGGACAATAACCTTAGATTATCCTAACAGCTTTCACTTCAAAATAGTACAATACTTTTATCTAATCTTAGCATGGTAGTTAAGATAATATGGTTCTCTTTTAACCAACCTTATATAATTAAATATACTGCTGCCCAGAGTAATACTTTCCCTTTTAAAAATCTGCAATTCATGTTAGTCATACCAACCTGCAGCTTAAAGTTTTATGTTTCCTTTGAGTTAAATGCATATGTTTCTTTAATGAACCAGTTTCTAAATTTTTATGATTTTTTCCTATAATCATAGGATACCAGATTGGAAGGGGACCTCAAGAATCATCTGGTCCAACCTTTCTTGGCAAAAGCACAGTCTAGACAAGATGGCCCAACACCCTGTCCAGATTAATTTTAAGTGTACAACATAGGGGAACTCACCACTTCTCTGAGGGAGATTACTGCAATGTCTGATAGTTCTCACTATGAAATTTTTTCCTCTTGTGTCTAATCAGATTGTCTCCAGGAGTGACTTGCACCCATTACCCCTTATATTTTCCATGTGACTCCTTGTAAGAAAGGGAATCTCCATCTTCTTTGTAGCCACTCTTTAAATAATGGAGCCTGATGATAAAGTCTCCCCTAAGCCTTCTTTACTCATGGCTGAACAAACCCAGTTCTCTCAGCTTTTCCTCTCATGGAAGGCTTTCCAGTCCTTTGGTCGTCTATATGGCCCTTTTCTGGACCTCTCCAGCCTGTTCACGTCTCTTTTGTATAGCGAAGATCGAAACTGAACAGAGAATGTATTTTCTATATCTGTTGTTTTACATTGATATTTTAATTGTGTTTTAAATTCTTTGTAGTACCATAAGTCTTTCTGGAGAGGGAGATAAAATTAAAGAAAATTACTTATTTACACAACCTTTTTTTTTTACTGTAGGGATTATAGAGTGAGTGTATTTTACATTCCAACTGACACAGTAGAGACTTCAGGTTTCTACATGAATTAAATAAAAAAATCACATTCATCTAAATTTTTGTTCTGGATAATCATTTCTAAAAAATTGCAACTGTTGCAGAAGATCTGAAACAAATTTGGCTCTCTGTGGGAATTATATATACACATGCCTTCCAAAATTTAAGTTTTTTGTATCAGAAAAGTGCAGAAAATGGGAAGATTTAGTTATTAGGAAATACCTACTCCGTGAAACTCCAGCTTCCTGGATGTTTGATACTGTTTTCCCTCCTCTTCATATTGATTCCTAGAAGGAGATTTACTGAAGACGACCTGTCTGAGAAATTCCATTCTAGCTAAGACATTAAATCCTGAAGGGAAGGTTGATTGGAAAACAAGGAGAAAGAAAAGTGTTGCAATGAAGAATATAATAGAAGTTATGAAACATTGGTACAACCTTGTTTCAGAGTTCATTTCTTAAGAGTGGAAATTCTTTCTCATTCCTCTACTTAGACAATATTGTTTTAAATTATGTTAAATTATACTTTCTTAAAATCACAGCAGTTATGTTAACTTCATGGAAAATTTGGTCTCTATTAGGCTTTTGTATATCAGTATGACTTTGCAAAGCAATGAAGCATGAGAGCACTGTAGAAATGAGAGTTGTCTTAGTAGCTAAATCAAACTTTATTATGTGTGGGTCCCAACGATGAACATCATTAAAATACGGAAATAGAAAAATGTCTGTGTGGATTTAGATTGACAGAGCCAGACTTTTCCTTGATGGCTATTCTATTTTATATTATCAGAGGAAACTGATTTGGGGGTTCAGAAGCATACTGTTTTCTTGCCATTTCAACATCTCTAAGTAGCTGAAGTAGTATGCTTTACAATACTTTATGTCAAATTTTCACCCTCCAGGATATACCTGGATTCATGATACATAATATATCTTTATATTCTACTAGGCAGTCAGTCCTGTTTGATAACAGTCATTGACAAAAGAGAAGAGTGATACTGAATGGTCTCTGCTAATGAACAAAAATAGCCATAAATCAATGCCCCAAAACAATTTAAAAAAATCAAATAATATTAAATAAGTCATCTGCATGGCTCCTGAAAGTGTAACGGTATTCATACAAAGTGCCTTGATTGAGAACAAATGCCTCATTAATCTTAAATACTTCAGCTAGGAAAAGTTAGTGAAGTCAGGAAGAATAATGACTGGCATTAGAGAGAATGCAACATATTGCACAATGAGCAAAGATGTGGTCACCTAATAGCTATAGTACATAAACATGGAGTACCTTTGTTATTTAGAGGACAAAAGGATTTGGGACAGGAAAGAGATAGAAAGAAGAGCAAGTAAGGAAACAGGTAAATACACTTCAGTGGACTGCTTCATAATAAGCTAGCTGTTCATTAGGCTACTAAGAAAGCTGCATGACTTTTCAGAAGTGAATTTTTTTTCTGTAAATGAGCTTTTTCATGCTTTGTATATTACTTTGCATTTTATGATTAGAGTAGCCCTTTACATAATTTGAAGGACTTTTATTTTCTTTTTCTGAAAGGCATCAAGAAAAGTGGCTTGTAAGAGCTTTCCACATTCCAGCTCAGAAACTGCCCTGTTTCACCCTACTGAAAATAATTTTCAATGTTCATTTTGTAGTGGTGCCCTTCTCACTGATACAGTGTCAGCATTTCCATTATGAACTGTTTTTAGACCTTGAAAACTGCCAAAATTAACTCAGTACATGTGAGTTGGTATACAGTGTCTTAATTTTCCAATTGATTTTGCTACCAAGCTTTAAAAGCATTTGAATATTATTAATAAAAAGAAACTATTGGGCAGGAAAATCTGGCTATAATAGAAAAAGTAAAAACCTAAATGGTTCTGTGGTTTTTTGTTTTCAGAAAAGTAAGACCTGATGATTTTTTTTTTTAAATATTTATTTTTTTATTTTTTAAATCTGGATTTTCATAAACCTCTGCAAAAAGTTGACTTACTGGGAGAATTACTTATAAATGCTGATGGTAATCATGTGTGAGCTTAGACATGGAGAGCATGATACTTCTTTCTGATTTTGGTATTATGCTAGTAACAGGATCTTTATTGCTTGCAAAACCCAGTCTTTGACACAACATATTTTAACAGCTTTGTAAATATGGGGTTTCTCTGATGCTGTCACAGAAACCAAATTGAAGACCATTAAACTCAGAAAGTATCTTTTTAACTTGAGTGCCACAAGGCTCAAACCCAAAGCCCATTTTGACCTTTCATTCCCTTTATTGCGGTTTACCAAATCAACCTTTGCCACTGATACCCATATCAAAAGGGTTGACAGCTTTGGGTACCTCCAGCTGTGTGGGTATTATGTTACAAGGAAGGGATTCCCTGCAGGATGAAGTATGATTTCAATCAGAGGCAGTTTTGGATTTTGTCCTGCTTGGAGATGCAATTGGACTAGAGAACCTCCACCAATCTCATCCAATCTTAATTTCTCCTCAAAGACCATATCTGATCTCCACAGGTACTACTGCAAAGTCATTGAGAGGAAGAACATCTAAAAATAGCCAGTAGCAGGATATCCTGCCCTGCACAGCTGGTGCTATGCTGCTTTCTTAAAGATACTGGTTTTCTTCTGAAGGTATTCAGGTTTAAATCTCATATTTACTGTCTATAATAATGGGAATAATCCTACATATTTTTTATCATAGTAGATAAATATATATATATATAGTAGATACATCATCATTCCTGTTTCGTTTGGTAAGTGTTTAGTCTCAGTATTCATAGAATCATAGAATAGTTGGAAGGGACCTTAAAGATGTCCCCTGCCATGGACAGGGACACCTTTCATGAGACCAGGATGCTCAGGGCCACATCCAATCTGGCCTTGAACCCTTCCATGAATGGGCTGTCAGTGACTTCTCTGGGCAACCTGTTTCAGTGTTCCACCACCCTCATAAGGAAGAATTTCTTTCTTATATTCAATCTAGACCTACCTTGTTTCAGTGTGAAGCCATTACCCTCGTCTTATCTTCGTTCTTGTAGCCCCCTGGAGCCTTCTCTTCTCCAGGATGAACACCACCAACTCTCTCAGCCTTTCTTCACAGGAGAGGTGCTCCAGCCTCCTGATCTTTTTCTTCACCTTCCGGTGGACCTACTTCAGCAAGTCAATGTCTTTTTTTTGTTGGGGTCCCAGAGCTGGATGTGGGGTTCTGGGTGGGGTCTCGTAGAGAGGGAGAATCACCTCCACTGACCTGCTTGCCATACTACTTGTGATGCAAGCCAGGAAATGGTTGGCTTTCTGGGCTGTGAGCCAGCTCACCTTGAGCTTCCTGTCAACCAACAGCCTCAACTCCTTCTCACCAGGGCTAGTCTTGATCGATTCTTCCAGCCTGTGTTTATGCTCGGAATTACACCAGGTGTTATCCTCTGTGTAAAAATTATTTTTACAGTCTCTATATATTTTGCAGGAAGAATGATCAGTTTTGTATTTTGTACCTAATTTCAATGGCTTATTTATTTATGTTGTTAAAAAGCTAATCTCATTCCTTTTGACTCCTCTTTAAAGGGGAAAGTGTAATTTTTCTTGTTCAATTTTTTTGGAACAGTTGCTCTTTCTACTGTAAGCTTTTTCTAAATCTGAGTGACCAATAACCACTATTACAGAAAATACGTCGTATTCAGGGATCTCATAGTCTCCATTTTATACAGTATGAATGTTTTTTACCTCATATATGCACATTCTAGGGAGAAAGGACACATAGTACCCGTGCCTGTCAAGTGTGCGAGTTACTTCTAGTCCAGTTACCTGGATGAGTATTTTGATTCTTATTTCAGTCTCAGCCCTGCCATTTCTCATTCCTGCTCTGTCTGTGGAATTCTCTCCATATTCCCATTTTCCATCTCACCATCTCACCTCTCTTTCCTGTCCTTTTAAAGTCCTTTATTCCAGCCAGCTCTCTCCTGCTTTTTGCATTCTTGGAATAATAATGTTAATAATCCCACGGACAGTGTATTGAAACACTACTTGTTCTTTATACTGTTGCCTCAGATTGGCATGATATGGGAGCTGCAATTGCAAGGAAATTTTTGGCCATCCCTAAATCAAGAGCAGGGCAGGCTGAATGTTTGCAGGATTAGGTTACTAAAATGTGGAAATTAAGTAGCTGATGATTTGTAAACTTTAAATTCCCACAGCTGGATGTCTTGAACACACTTTAATCCATCTGAAAGACTAAAATGCTCATCCATAAAAGATGGGTAGCCACCTTCTATTTTCAAGAACCTACTTTAAGCTTGCAGCCAAAGATCTTTCTACATGTTAAATAAATATTAGCCTATGGTGGATATCTTTTTCATTAAATTACTCAGCTTCCATAATCAATGTGAACTTTAACCACTACAATACAAATGAAGGTTGTGAGTTATACGTGTAGCATCTAGCAACTCTGTTAAGAATGGTGCTGCTCATCAGGAAACGGAATGTTTTACTAAATAAACATCAATTTTTCTGCAATTTGTTATTTTTTGCAAATATTTTGTCTCTAAAAAAGGGCAGTTTGTCTCTGAAGGTAATAGCTTGAAGTGGCTACAGTAGTGGACTTTGACATGAAATTAAGTTATTTCAAAAGGTATTTTCTGAGTGAAAATTATCCCCTTGGTGTAGAAAGATTAACATATTAATTAGTGGACCACTGCTGAAAACAACATTTTCAAATGCGTCAAGAGAAACACCAACCCATTTCTCTTTACACAAGGATAAATATAGACACAAATATAAATAAGCTGGGAATATGAGATAGCCAAAATGCAGCAATGCCATATCCAAATGCACATCTGTGTTAATACTATTAGAAGTGTGACCTTGGGCATGACAATGCAATTGAGAGAAAAGGTGGAAGACTAAGGGTATCTATTTTCAGTTCAAAGATTTCTGTCTAAAAAGCTGACCATGGTGGCTTAAAGAAAACAAAATATATGTAACAGCCACAGCCCTACAATTTGTATCTATTTGACTTAGCTATGGCAGAGTTGAACATTAGATGTGTGTTTTGATTAGTTACTTTTAAATGAGACTGGTAAATCAGCATTATTGTGACACATCTTTGTAGCAGTTGACTCTTAGAACTGAAAACAACTGTTCTGATCTCTTACTAGAAATATTTCAGGGGAAAAAAAAAACAAACCCAAAACTTTTCCTAACCATTTTTCTTAGGTTTTTAGACACTAGTCAAAGTTGATCGACACACAAGAGAAAATAGCTGATGAAAAAAGTTTGGAAACACATTATTTACTGAATAGGTAGTGTCCTACTTGGTGCTTAAGACATTATCAAGGGATAGTGACTTTAAATTGATGGAGGGTTTCAATTAGATGTAAGGAAGAAATTCTTTACTGTGAGGCTGGTAAGACCAGAAAAGTTGTGGATGCCCCATCCCTGGAAATCTTCAAGGCTGGGTTGGGTGGGGCTCTGAGCAACCTGGTCTGGTGGAAGGTGTCACTGCCCATTGCAGGAGAGTTGAAACTAGATGATCTTTAATATCCTTTCCAGACCAAACCATTCTGTAGTCAGCACTTGCAATGCTTCAAATCACTAGCCAAAATGTATTGAAATCATTTGAAAATGTTATTTCAGGTAAAATCACCACTAAATAAAGCTGTGACAATAAAGCTACAACAATAACTTATTATATGAATGATAATAATAGTAAAGTTGCATTTTATTTGTTTTTTGGAATCACAAATAATGAAAATTAAATGTATATTATATGTAATAGATGTTGCAATGTGCTTAGTGGCAAGTATTTGGATTTTCCTTAATATCTAGGTATTGTTTCTAAATATAAAGGTTTAAAACTGCAGGTTACCTAGAACAGTAAGATGTGCCATAAGAATTAAACCTAGTTCTAGTCTGTTATCCTCTCTTTCAGAGCAAGAAATTAATACCTGGTGAATAATATGTGTCTTGAGCAGGCATTCCCTGATGCTTCCTCAATCTTCCACAATGTGGAAATCAGAAATTGCCTTAGCCAAAGGCAGTATCTTTCTATTTACTTAGTAAAAGGTAACCTTTGTTGGATTTCTTTTTCATGAACTTACATAGCTTTCTCAAATGGTGTAAAATTTTAGCACCCATATCTGGCAAACACTCATAATGTGTGAAGAATTTTCTGGTTCTTTGTTTGTTTGTTTTGAATCTGCTGCTAGTTTCCTTCGACAGCAACTACCTACTTATTGGAGTACCTAGTCAAGCCCTTTTCCAAGTCTCCTTATTTTAGTAGCATCTGTCAAACATTACACAATCTTTTTACTTGCTTGACCGGCCACTGCCTACATAGTTATCCCTTTTGCAGAAGCTGTTGCAGGAGATGTTAACTGAAGACAAGTTTTGGGGTTTTCTTTAATGAGGCCTGTGAAGTAAGGGCAATCAGAAATGAACAAGATCATGATAAATCGTTGAGATATTCTGGAAAACAGGAGGTAATTAGAGAAAGCTAGAATAGAGACAAAGGACTGTGGAGCAGTGATGTCAGCAGTTGCTGTAGAAGAGGTCCTGAAGATTATTGTGCATGTGCTTCACAGGTCATGGCAGTGTAAGCACATCTCCCCAGATGTGGGATAAAACCAAAACATACTTTGCCTGACATCACTGAAGATCTGCTCTCATCGCATTTCAGATGAGAGAGTGTGGCTTCAGATGAAGTCAGTTAGGTGGAAGAGTTCCGGTTGTTTAGCCAACTAAGGGTCTGTAAATGGAAAAAGTCAAAAAGGAAAGGAAAGGAAAATCTGTTTTTTTTTTTATTTTTATCGTGCATGAAGTAAAAAGGAAAAGGCTTAAGCAGGGAATCTTCATGTTAGCTGTTATGAAAAGCTCTCTAATGGCATGGATGCCAAAGAGCTGAAAGAGATTGTTAGGTTGCTTATGGAAACTACATTTTATGAGGAAATTTTTGAAAATGTGTCAGGCACAATTAACTAGGACTAACATATATTTTATTTTACCCTGTCTTCATCCACTGACATAAATTTAACTTTCTTTTTAGTTTAACTGGATAAATATAATTCTTTGGAGATGCTTTTGTAATTTACATGGCCTTAGACTAAAGGAGAAATAGCAGTTTAACAAGAAAGGGGATCATGTGATGCATGGTCATAGTTTTCAATAAAAATAACCATTAGGTGATTTACTGTATATCCCTCTGCTATGGCTTGGCTGAATTCTACAGCCCTGCTGTGTCAGACAGCTTCCTGTTTCATAGGGAATGCTATTGCTGATGAAGTAAGTATGGAAATATGGAAGTATGAAAACTGCTTGTTATAAGCGTTACTGTGAATATGACTTTGTATTTTGGCAGATCTAAAAAATACTAAAAGATAACCAAATGCATTCATTTAAAAATATAAATGAGTCTGGACAGGCTTGGGTTTCGTGTAGTATTTATCCATGCAACAATAATTAACATACAGCTATGCCTGAGTAGCGACATACCCTTCCAAAAAAGGTGATCCATCTTTTGGATGTATGTACCAAAGGAAGCATGGATCATTTACTTAAAAAACTTGAGGTTTTCTCTGCAGTTTCTTGAAGTGATTGAAGCAGAGAAGTGAAAAATAGACCAGATTGGAGTTGCTGGTTGCAAAACTGTTTCATTGAAAGCAAGGGAAAACATTTGGTCCAGAAAGTGTGAAAAAAAAAAAGCTGAAAGATTAAACGAAGTTTAGTGTATAAAGCTTGTGAATTACATGGAGATGACTTACTTTATACAGATACTGAAAGACAGAAAACTCTCTTGTAATTCTAGAATGTTATGGAGATTTTTTAAGGAGATGAGCAATTTAAAATGGTCTAAGATTTAATTTAGATAAGTATAAAATAATATGCTATGAAATTATTATTTAATGCAAATACAAATGACAAAATTACTTGTTTAAAGAATTTGCAAAGTAATAATGAATCAGAGATTGGAGACCTTCTAACGTGGTGCCTTATAATGAAATACATTCCTTTCCTGATTTTTACATAAAGGCTGACAGCAGACACACAGGGATGCACAGACAGTCTCTTTATCTGTGAGAACATAGAATCAAAAATCATAGAATAGTTTGTGTTGGAAAAAAACATCATCTAGTCCAGATTCCCTGCCATGAGCAGGGACATTCTCAACTAGATTGGGTTGCTCAGAGCCCCATATAACCTGATCTTGAATGTTTCCAGGGATGGGACATCCACCACCTCTCTGGGCAATCTGTTCTGGTGTTTACCACCTTATTTTAAAAAACCTTGTCCTTATGTCTTAACTATATTTAAAACCATAACCCCTTCTAAAATATTTGTTCCCATCTTTCTTGTAAGCCCCCTTTAACTACTGAAAGGCCACAATGAGGTCTTCCCAAAGCCTTCTCTTCTCTTCTGTCTTCTCTCTTCTCTCTTCTCTCTTCTCTCTTCTCTCTTCTCTCCTCTCTCCTCTCTCTTCTCTCCTCTCTCCTCTCGCGTCTCTCTTCTCTCCTCTCTCCTCTCTCT
>VZRJ01005616.1:50385-68064 GCA_013397565.1 Ptilonorhynchus violaceus
TCCCTTCTCCCCTCCCTTCTCCCCTCCCTTCTCCCCTCACCTCCCCTTACCTCCCCTCACCTCACCTCACCTCCCCTTCTTCAGGCTGAACAACTCTTTCAGCCTGTCTTTATAGGACAGGTGCTTTTGGAGCTCTGGACCAGCTCGGTGGGTCTATGTCCTTCATGGACAATAACATGGATAATAATTACTTGTGCACATGTGATGTCACTGCCATCCATGGTACATATACATTTATTAGGTATATTAGTCTTTGTAAATGTCAGATTCCCTGAGTTTTCATTAGCGGCAGTATGTTGAAACTGAAGTTAAACTAATAGCCGTGTTGCCTGGATATAGGACAATATATTGCAATGCAGGCATGATTAACAAAATAGTTTTAATGGGCTTTAAGCTTGTGTTCCTGCCCACATGGGTTTGTTATGAACACTGGTGAAATTTCCTGGTTCTTAGGGATCTAATTTATTATAGCCTGTGTCCAGCAGACAGTGAACAAGCACCCACCACCACTTTCTGCTCACCAAAGATCCGTATAGATTTTTTTTAGAGAAGATAAAATTTGGTTCCTATAGGTCCTGAATGAGGGTAATTTTTTTATAGCTTCTAATGAGGACATTTAGAGCCACTTTCTCTTTTGTCTGGGCTGCCCCCCTCCCTTTTGTTTTCCCTCTTTTTATAATTTTTTTTTAACCTAATGTGAAAGCTCTGTAGTTAGTAGGTAAAAGATTACAACTTCTGTCTCTTCCTGTGCTATTTTAGCTGAATTTATTTGTGAAATTTCTTCAGGGCCTTGGGTTCTCAGTCTAGTTGCATTGGTAAATTATACAGCAGATGATCAAATTAAATTCCTTAAAAGTGAAAAATACCCATTAGAAGCAGGCAAACTTCATCATTATTCATATAACAAGTTTCGAAGTAAGTTGACATAAGAACATCAAAGCTCATAAAATAGGAGCAAATGTACTCTTTATTTTGCAAAACAGAGAGGCAGTCAGTATTTTTGTGGCCAATGTTAAGAAAGTGCTCAGAGTAAAAAGAATTTATCTTCAGGAGGGATCTCCTGAACTTTTACATTTGGAAGTGGAGAATGAAGCTTCCTCTCCTACCAAAAACTGTTGTGGTTTGACACTGGCCAAGCACCAGGCACCCACGAAAAAGCCACTCACTCACCCTCCCCTGCTTCACAGCTGGATGGAGGAGAGAAAAATTTTAACAAAGGGTTCATGAGTTGAGATAAGGACTGGGAGAAAACACTCCAAGGGCAAAACAGGCTCAACTTAATGGTATAAAGTGAATTTATTACTAACAACATCAGAGCAAGAGAATGAGAAGTAAAGCCCTTAAAAACACCCTTTTCTCCCCCCATCCCCTCTCTCCTTCCCACCAATGGTGCAGGGAGGCGGGATCTGGGTTTTGGTCAGTTCATTACCCAAGATTTTCTTTCCACTGCTGTGTTTCCCTGCTGCACCGTGGGCTCTCTCCAACGGGAGACAGTTCTCCGTGAACTTCTCCAGCGTGGGTCTGAGCTCACGAGCAGCAGTACTCCCAAAACTGCTGCAGCATGAATCCATTCCACAGACAAACAGCCCTCCCGAAACTGCGGTGGCGTGGGTCACTCTGCCAGGGGGTCCAGTCCTCCAAGGACAGGCTGCTCCAGGCTGGGAGCAGGGCCTCTCACGCCATGGGACTCCTGCTGGACCACAGCTTCCTCTAGGCAGTCACCTGCTCCAGTGTGGGCACCTCTGTCACGTGCTGCGAGTGGATCTCTGCATCCTCCCTGGACCCCCATGGGCGGCAGGGGGACAACCTGCCTCACCCTGGTACTCACCATGGGCTGCAGGGACATCTTGGCTCTGGCACCTGGAGCACTTCCTCCGCTCCTTCTGCACTGACCTTGCTGCCTCCATTGTTGTTTCGCTCACATGTTCTCACTCCTACTCTGGCTGGAAAAATTACAACTATGCCCCAAACTTTGTTATGATTTCTTCTTAAATATGTTATCACGGAGGTGTTACCACCGTCTTTAACTGGCCCAGCCTTGCACATCCATCATCAGAGCCATCAGGGATTGGCTCTGCTGAACATGATGGAAGCTTCCAGCAGCTTCTCACACAAGCCATGCCTGTAGCTCCCCCACTACCAAAACCCAGGCCCCTGCAAAACCAACACATCCCCGTAGAGATTTCTGATGAGTTAGACTCATGCTCTTTTCCCCAGTCTGCAGATGTTATTCTCTGTCTAAATTGTAAAGTTCATGCTCTGCAGAACTGCTGTCTTGGTTTACAACAATTTAAAGAGGTGTACACTCTAAAATTAGTTACCTCCTCTTAGTTTCAACCAATCTGTTTCCACCAAGATGGAACAAATATGAGTTGACATAAGCGAAAATATAACAGTTTACTAACAAGCAAAACAGCAACAGGCAAAAAAACTCCAGTAAATAATCACTAGATGCAAAATTGCTAAATCTCATGAACCCCCAGGGAACAAAGAGAGACCCAAAGTGGCTGAAATAGCATTTCCAAGGTGGCGCCCACCTTGGGTGCCCACGTGGCTTGAAAGACACAGGGAAAATGGCGTCAGCTCTCTACTCCATCGTGACGCATCCAGTTGACTGCACCATCTGGGAGACAAAGGGAGAAAAGTTGATGGACAGGAAGAACCCTCCTGGGAACCTCTGCAGGAGTTTACTGAGCTGCTGTAGTGGCAGATGAGAAGTGCCAGCGTGTGTGGGGTCAGCGCTGCCACTGCTGCCTACTCCTGGCTCCTGACTCCGCTGGTGTTGATAATGATGTCCACCATGCTGCACAAGCGTTGGTTGGGGTGGGAAGAACCAGTCTGTTGGCGCTGACCTGGCCCCTGGGACCAGCTCGCTTGGCGCCGCCAATAAAGTTTGCAAAGATCGCTCCGAAACAGTTTTTGATTGCAATTTTTCCAAGTGGCTACTGTTGCAAGTCCAGAAAAAAGAATGCAACCAACCTCAGGAAGCAGCCCCCTCAGAAGCGGAACTTCTGCCTTCAGCAAAGGCTGCAAGCAGAGAGAGCTCCCTGCTTCCCAGCTCTGAACTAAGAAGGGACTGTGGCAACGCTCTCCCCACCATTTCCATTTTCTGGCTGCAGGGTCTTAAAGAGACAGTAACAAATTTTGTGCACAGATACATATGGAACACAATAACATTTTGGGTTACCGCTGACAACTGCCAGTGATTTTGGGATCAGATTGGCAGGAGGTCCTGCACAGCTCCTTTTTTAGGAGATTATGGTATTTGCCTCTTCCAGAATGGCTGTTCCATTTTAGGTATAACTTTCTGTACTGCTTGGGTCATTTGTTTTGTTACTCTCATGTGGTCATGGAGATGTCTGCCCATCTATTTTTACTGGTTTTGTCTTTCATCTCCAATTGTCATATATAAAACCAACATATTGGACCCATTTTTTTTAGTATCGCACTATGACGGTGACCAAGCTGTGTTTATAAAGACAGATAACACTGATAACAATAGATGACACTGTGGGTGTCAAAATCAGTCAAAAAAGAACTGAAGAAACGTATTTTTCGTCTGCTGGTTTATAAGCAGTATTCTAAGGTGAATCAGATTGAAGATGATGCAGTTCTGTAAGGGAACTCTGTGATTGTGCTCAGGTAGTCTTCAAAATCCAAGGTAATATTAAGGATCTGCAGACAGTTTCATGATGTGTTTTTTACATATAAGTGCTTGCCTGTCAGAACTGAATGCCAGTTAGAAACAAATTTTCCTTGACTGAGCCTTTGAGTTTCCTGATTGAATAGTCCGTGTTTACTTTTAGAAAGGGAAATGTGATCTGGAATGTGTTAGGGTCCCATCGGAAGGTTGTTACGGATAGGATTGCGAACCGCAATTCTCTTCTTTAAAACTCTAGAATAATATTAAATAGTTAAAAGGCTACTCTGTACGAGGATGTTCTGTTCTCCATGATTTTGGTTGGTAGGGCAAAATTTATGTGCTTAAATAGCAAAGAAGATCCAATTGTCACAAGAAAGTATTTTTTTTTGTTGTTAGGAAAGGTGTTTTTCATAGGAAATATAATACAGCATTCAATTAGATTTCTGGCAGACATTGATGTTCTTCATTATTGGAATTTTTAAGATAAGATCAAACTACAGTATTACATGATGTTTTTGGGGGATTTGCTTTGTTTCTGTTTTTATCTTGTTTGTTTGCAAGGGCAACTTAAATGGAGAG
The DNA here is from genome assembly GCA_013397565.1 of Ptilonorhynchus violaceus. Taxonomy (NCBI): domain Eukaryota; kingdom Metazoa; phylum Chordata; class Aves; order Passeriformes; family Ptilonorhynchidae; genus Ptilonorhynchus; species Ptilonorhynchus violaceus. Next base: position 54,608 of record VZRJ01005616.1, read on the forward strand.
ATTTGAAACAGATGGTCTCATATAGGTATACAGTCACAGAGTATCTTGACTCCATTTTGTACATTTGGTTCTTTGTAGTGACCAGAAAAACAGACAGGAAGAAAAATAACTGACACTGGAAACACTTTCTCATCAGCTCTTCTCTCAAGGGACAAGGGAAAAAAAAGGGAAAAAAAAGGGAAAGAATAGATTCAGAAATGGAGCAGACTGAAGAGAAGGAGTGAAAGGTTAGAAAGAAGAAAGGACTGTACCTGTTCAAAGGCTCAGTTTTAAGTAGAGGTAGGAAAAGCAATGGTTTTTGGCATATTATCTGGGAACCACTGAACACCTTCCTGAGTGTCCTGAAAGAGATGGAGTTGTACTGAAGATGAAAGCAGTGAAAGTATACTGCAGCAAAGCAAAAAGAAAAAAAATAATTTGAGCTGGATCAATAGCTTACGGGTCAGTTTCTCAGTAACTTCTATTCAGCTAATTATGTGCTGTAGTACTTAGTTTTACCTTTGTAAAATACATGGCAGTTCCAGCCTTTCTATGGCAGTACTGATGAAAAGTGTTGGGGGTTTATTTGTTTGTTTGTTTGTTTGCTTGCCTTTTGGTGGTTTTATTATTTTATTTTATATTCTTTCTAAGTGATTCTATCACTTTGTCTATAAGTAATATATAAATATTTTTTGTTCAGCTTGTATGAGTTGTTTCTCATTTTGTTACTGCATCCTTTTTTTCCCCCATAAGGAAATGCTATGCTTATAAGTGGCAGTTTGTAACCTAGTAATTAATTGCCTTAGCAAGTTGCTTATCCTCAAGATCAGATGAATAAAACTTATTTGTAAACAGTCATTAAAGCTCACTTTTTTCTACTCTGTTTTAATTTTTAGGAATGTTGCCTCTGCAACTTGAGAGGTGGTGCATTAAAGCAAACTACTGACAAAAAGTAAGTAATATATTCTTCAGGATTGTACGTACTTATTTTGAACTTTATTCCCAGTCCATTCCCATGTGCAAAGCATTTGTAAACTTAATTACTTGACGGTGTCCCCCTAAGGTGAATCATTGCAGTATTAATATTACTCCTATTGAAATGTGGCACCGGCATTTTGTGAGGTAGTTAGATACTGAAATGTACATTGGTTTTAGTATTTGCACACACTTGCTTGTTCCAAATTTTAATCTGCTGGCCTTTGTGCTAAGAAAGCAAATGAGAGCTCATTTATCATAGTTTGCATGGGCAAGTCTTATCAAACAGCAAAGTGTATTTTCTTCTTTGCTCCTGGAAATTACAACAGGATGCCTTTGAACTTCTAAACCCAGTATTTTCACTTCATTAATTTTAATCGTAGTGAAATAATTTTCAATTCTGAAGTTGGTTTTTTTTTTAAATGCACTTCTATCACACACTGTCAAAAATAGTCTTGTTGCTGACATCATGCTGTTAACAGCATCAGTATTTTTCTCTGTATCTGGATGACAGAAGACTATAGCAACTAACCCTAACAGCTAAAGTGGAAAATGTTGGAGCTTAATATTTTTTCAAGCCCAATAATAGAATAGTTTTTATACATTTCGAATAATTTCATAACTGATTAGCTTATTTTAGTAGCTTAGCAATATCATGTAGATCTCTTTCTCTAATGCTTTGGAATGCAGTGGTAAGACATGATCTAGGTACAATATTGTTTCTCACTTACCAGGAAAGAATTTATTTATCAGTGATTTGAATTCATTGCATGACTCTTGTAAGTTGTCCAGGTAGGAGAAGGTTTTTTGTGAAACTCAGGCCATATCTTACCTTCAGAAAGCATTATTATTGTTGCCATTTTAATGGAAGTTTTTGTCGGTGCATGAAAATTCTCAGCTGATTTTTAGTTCTGTTTTACATTCCCTTAAATTTGCTACTTGCTTTTACTCACTAAAAAAGAAAAAAAGAAAAAAAAAGAAAATGACAGAGGTATTATCTCAGTAGAATTTATCATGCCCTTTTGATATTTGCTGTTCGTAGGTTACATATTGCATCTTTAAAAATATGTACTTTTTTTTTTGTACATCAACTAAAAATTTTTTTCAAATGTTTCATAAGATGTATTAATGAAAAAAATCCACAGAAGTTTGCTTAAAGTGACTTTTCTTGTATAATTATCCATAAGGTTTTTGGGTTTACATTCTATCACTCTGTAGTTTAGTGTTACGGATTTATGACATGGTATTTCTGTAAAAGCATTTCAACTCCTGTTTTCATGTTTCCATAACACCTTATAGTTGTTACACATTGTGGAGTTTTTAATCCATCTTTCATCATTAGCCACCATTTCAAAATTTTGAGTTTTCAGAAATGTATGTTATAATTATTTCTTTTTTCTCCAAGAAGTGTAAAATCTAACATGTGCATTCACTTTGCTCCTGCTTTTCTTTGTACATACTAATTAGAAATACAGGAAGAGCATGACTTACTTTTAAAAGCTAGTGGATCAAACTGGTATGTGTACATGCAGCAAGCAGTGTGCCATATAGGACAGCTAAGATTCCCTCTTTTCAGCAGAGCGCAGCAGTTGTTTTGAGTCTGTTAGGCTGAGAGACGTCACAGTATAAATGTTTAGCTGAAGATTGATTAAAGAGGCATTTTATTTATAGCATTTCTGTCTCATAAAACTTAGATGGCAAGACAATGTGGTTTAGCAGGTGGGCAGGTCACAATGAAAAGAAAAAAGGATGTTATTAAAAATTTGTTTAAAAGTCTCAAAACAAGACTCTTTTCTGTAAGGTAAAACATGAACAGTCACTGTAATAAAAGGATGGATCTGCAAGTTTTATCTGTTTTTATTTGGGCTGAACTGTATAACTTGCTAATTGATATGTCATCTTTATGTACAGCTCTTATTTCACACTTTGACCATTACAACTGTAAAGTCACATGACAGCAGTTTGTTTGGTCGCTGTGTGTCATATTATACTTTCACAGATGTTTTTGTCAAAGATGAATTACTGAAATATTGCTGCTCTAGTGCAGGAAAGAGAAATTATTTCTGTTTTCTACATCACCCTCCATCTCCTTCAGCTTCAGCCCACATTCCTGTTAGTCTGCTAAGTCGCTCATGTAATGTGTGTCTCTTTGAGATGTTCAGAAAGTGGAGTGAGGTAAGCATTCAGACCTTACAGAAAAAGAGCAAGTGGGGTAATGAAACCAGATGTACAGTGAATGACAGGGAATAAGACAAATATGAGTCAAAGAATGGAAATGTTTTCCTTTATTTGTATTTATGACCTGTCAACCCCAAAAAGATTGTAGAAGTAGCCTCAGAAGGCTGCTCTTTGTTAGTAAAAGTGTCATTACCTTCTCTTTTACTTAATGAAATACACATACAATATTAATTTCAGACTTCTTTTAGTTTCATTAAGCCTCCCTTTTTGAGATTCATGTATTGAAACAGGATTTGGAGTGCTTTCTGATGGATATGGGAAGCACGTAGCATCATCTGGCAAATGTCTTGAGGTTGCACTGAAGTCTTAAATGTAACAGTGGTACTAGGCACTTGCAGGTGCTTTTGCTGCTGAAGAAGATCTCGTTCACGCTGGCATTGCACTGATAGCCTGATCACTTTGCTGCTTGTATGCCATTGTGTCTGTAGACAGAAGGTCTACAGATTACAGCATTTGCATTTCATTTTGCATTTTGATAGATACATGACTGATTGGGATCATGTATGATGTCTAAGACCAGTTACTCAGGTCTGATTAATGTTAATAATGAGTAATAAATGCTATAGATGATAAATTACCCATGAACCAAATAGTGTGGTCTTTACATATGTACCTGAATAGCACAACTACAAAAACTTGTCAATAAATAAAAACTAAAAGATGCTTAAAAAATGTTGTAATAAATCATCAGTCTGAAATTTCATTTACTCAAAGTGATGGTGTTACAGCGTTTGTTAAAATGTTTTAAAGAAGCTTATAAAATCCTAATAAGGAAGTAACTACATATGGGTACCTTTAAGAAAACCAAACCAAACCAAAAGCAAAAACCAAACACACAGAAAGTAATGAAACATCTTAAACATTTGTATTTCTATGGGTTTTTTTGGTGGTATTTTTGACTTGCCACTTTTCACAGGTGGGCACATGTAATATGTGCAATTGCCATCCCTGAAGTCAGATTTGGTAATGTCACAGAGCGTACTCCGATAGACACTAGCAGAATACCTTTGCAAAGATTAAAATTGGTGAGTAGTGTATTAATATATGCTCCATATATGCATTGCTGTTAAGGTGTTCCAATATTTGAAATGTATTAGAAATCTGAATTGTGATGATTATTGCCAGGTAAAGAGCAGTAAGCTATGTTTAAGGTAAGAAATAAATAACCAGCATTTTACCAAGATGGGCCTTTGGAAACACAATGGCAATTCATTAACAGTGGTAGCGGTCTTTGGTGTTTTATTAAAAGTAATTTGAATCTGTCCTTCTCCAAAACAAGGATAACAAACTTGACCAGTGTAAACTGTGAAAGTCTCACTTTTGGAACTGTGATGAAACCCAAACAGACCAGGAATACTAGACAGTATGTATTTGTGAGGTCTTTTTGTTATGGATTGTAACCTCAATGAACTATTTATGAAGGTAAAAGGATGTATAATCTGTTTGTTATGTGGTCTCTCTACCATCAGGGTATTGAAAAATATATGTAAAACAAATCACACAGTAAACAGTGTCATTTGAGAACACTGATGTACCCAGGCAGAGGATATGCACAAGTGCAAAATGGGTCTTTTTACTATGTTATATGATAATTACTTAATTTGTCAGTGTGTACATGACAGTGATGTTGTCTGATAGAAAGAAAGTGATTAGTGGCCCATTCAAAGTCTTAGGGAAAACATAAGCCTTCTGGATCACCCCACACTGTTTCCAATGTGGTTCTTGGTCTACCTTACTTTGTACCCACTCATTTTAATCTATTAATATTTTCATTCTATTTTACTTTAATTTCATTTCATTCCATTCAGTATTTTTTGTCTTTTCTAGCTGTATTTCTAAATGTGGAAATGCGGCTTGGAGTGGTTTAAAATAGCGTGTCCTTCAAGTGGTAATCTGTTTTGAGTTTTTGTTCAGAATTTTAAAAAATTTCGTTTTCATGTTTGCTTTTTAAACTAATTTAAAACACATATCTAAAGAGTGTCTGTGTAACATTATAAAAATGTAATGTGACCTGAAAATTGTTAATTCAAGGGTTGAAAACATAGAAATTATAGAAACATAGAATCATTAAGGTTGGAAACAACTTCCAAGATCATCAGGTCCGACCTTTGAGTGAATAACACCATGCCCACTGAGTACACCTTATTGCAATGTGCCACATCTTCTCATTTTTTAAATGCTTCCCGGGGTGTTAACTCCATCCCACTTCCCTGGGGAGGCTGTTCCTATGCTTAGCCACCCTCTCAGTGAAGAAATTTCTCCTGCTATCCAACCTAACCTTCTCTGGGACAGCTTGAGGCCATTTCCTCTTGTCCTCCTGGTTTTTACTTGGCAGAACAGGCCACTACACCCTCATTTCAGGTAGTTGTAGAGTGATAAGGTTCCCCCTGAGCCTCCTTTTCTCCAGACTGAATACCCCCAGCTCCCTTAGCCACTCCTCACATGACTTGTGCTCCAGACCCTTCACCAGCTTCGTTGCCCTTCTCTGTACGCGCTCCAGCACCTCAGAGTGCTTCTTGGAGTACAGGTTTCAAGGTGCTGCCTCACCAGTGCCGAGGACAGGGGGACTATCCCTGCCCTGGTCCTGCTGGCCACTTTTGCTGATGCAGGTAAAGATGCCATTGGCCTTCTTGGCGACCTGGGCAGGACTGATCATTTGGCCTTGTTGAACCTCACAGCATTGGTCTTGCCCATCGATCCAGCCTGTCCAGATCCCTCTTCAGAGCCTTCCTACCTGTGAGCTGTTCAGCACAACTGTCCAACGTTGGTGTCCTCTGCAAAGTGATTGAGGGTGTACTTGATCCCCTTGTTCAGATCATTGATAAAGCTATTAAGGAAAAATGGCCCTGATTTCTTGGGGAACACCACTTGTGACTGGCCATCAGCTGGATTTAAATTCATTCATTCATTCATTCATTCATTTGATATTGAAATGCATTCTCTGGACTGTCAATGACTTAAAACACTGTAAAACTAACAGGAGCCTTTTGGAGAAGACTTGAATTAATTTTAAGTTATTGATTGTGAAGGTGTCCCAGTTTGAGACAAAATTAGGAGGAAGACTAGAGGCGTTCCCTCTGCAAATGGTAGGATTCGAAAACTCCCTCCCCTCACCTCAGGAACTTCTCAGAGGAAAGTGAAAAAAGCTGTTTATTTAACAAGCAGGGTACACACAGGCACCAGGGAAAAGAAAGAAAAAAATGAATAATGTTAGATAATAAACCTTCTCATGGTGGAGAAAACCCAGACAAATTCAGAGTCCTTTTCTGGCTGTGGCTCTGCTCTCTCTCTCTCTCGCTGGGGTGCGGTGTAGGCCCCTCCAGGCCACGATGTAGGCTTCTCGGTGATGGTGTTCTGGACTGGACCTCAGCTGAACAGTTCCAGAGGAATAAGGAAAAAAAACCAAACCACAGTTCCAGGAAAAAAACTTCCTTTTTCAGCTAGCAGGCTAGCCAAAAAGCAAAAAAAAAGTTTAACTCTCTGTCTCTCTCCTGAGAAAACACAGAGCTGAGAGCTGGCTAAAGAGGAAAAAAAAAAGTAAAGTGCTTTCTCCACCGCAGCAGCAGCAGCAGCAGCTGTGTATGTGGGCGGGGGTGTGAGTGTCCTTGAAGAAGCTGTGCTGAAGAATTCGCCTGGATTAAAGGCACAGGATTTGTGTTTGGCATAGAGCAGGTGATAGGGGATACAGCATCATAAAGTCACCCCAAGACAAGGGGGTGGAGTGGGCGGGGTGGACTCCACCCCATCCCAAGGTGTGGAGCCAACATTTGTGAAATTGTGATTTACAGTTCCTGGGTTATTTCTGCTGACTATGAAGTGATTATGTTAATCAGTTATGAATAGTTGAAGGCTTTTTCTTCTATTTTTTCCGTCAGTGGATAGAGTATTTCTTTTAGTCCTTAGTGCTTTTTCAGTTCTTGATGCCTCCTTCAGTATAAAATGACATTGAACCACTACAGATTGTATAAAGCTGTATGCATGCATATGGTGTCCTGCAAATACATTATTGTTTAGAAATAGAGTACTTGCCTTCTTTAACACCGTTTTTTGAAGAAAAAGGATTTGTATATTTGAGTGGAATGAGTATTGTGAAGAAGGAACTCAGCTGAATACAATAAAAATGAGAGGCAGGGTACTTTATAACAGTCACAAATGTAGTAGTGCTGCAGGTAGTAGACAGCCTTATTGTGAGGAGAGGAAGCACCAGAATTCTGGTTCGCTTATTAAACCTTACTATTCCAAGATTTAGTTTCTGAGAAGAAATTTATAATGAAATAGCTAGACTTGTACTAATTTAAGGGAAGTAGGCAGTTTGACCATTTCAAAAGGCTCTGCAATGATGTAATGCCAATAGACCAATAAAATGTCGCTTCCTTGGGTAAAGAAGAAGAAAAAAATCTACCCTAAACCCACCAGCAGTCTGTCTACTTTTTAATTTTGGCTTTTATTGCAAGTAAGTTACTGTATTTGATGATTTTACTCTGCTCTGTTTCACAGTGAATACTCTAGCTAGACTAAGTTTCCTGAATGGTATTATGTTATTCTGTATTTAAAAAATAAAAACAAATTTGTGTATATATATATATATATATACACACACACATATAAATCTATACAAGGTAGAATTGCATGGATACTATTTTCTCTGAAGCCCTGTATATCAGATACTTCTTGTAAAAGATTTCTCTTGTTTCGTGAAACATGGAGTTCCTTCTTCTCTAAAGAGTTTGCTGCCAATAGCCTTCTGTGTATGTTCTAGCCTTGTGTATATCTGCCACATCATTCTCAACTCAAACACAATCTTTAAGTTAGTCTTCATTTCCTGACTACTGATGCTACAGAATAACAATTAAGCTCTCACACCCATTGACGCTGGATAACTTGCCTCATGGGAACCCCAGGGATTATATGCAAATTTATTCTCTAGGAATTCATCTTTCTTTCTCTAGGAATTCCTGCCTCTTCTTTCCTCCACTCGTCCCCACTTCCATCCTTACCTTTCATACCTCTCCATTATTTTGCTCTATACCTCAGAGTAGACAGCTGATACCATCTGCCTTGTTGTTAATTTCTGTAAAAGCATACTGAGTGTTTCACACTTCGACATTAGCTCTGGGGATCTGTGAGCAATTGATTCAGGTCAGTTTTGCCCTTTGAAATTGTAGGGACTGTCAGCGCTGCTCTTAAGCAGCCAATTCCAGCTTCACAGTTATCCTATTTGTTAGATTAAGGACACCTTTGTTCATCACTCCATCATTCAAGCTAGAGAGTTGCCAGAGCAGAGGCAAGCTTTGTACATAATTTCTTGATATTGAGCCTTCATGAGCAGTAATTTTTTTAAAAAAATCGTTTTTGAGACTATCTTTATAATCAATTTTCTAAAAAGCATGAGGTATCGAATAAATAAATGTGGGCTTCCCTACTATGCCACCTCTCCTTTACAAAATTTAGGAAGTGTTTTGTTGATATTTTTTTTTAAATGAGCAAAACACACTGGAAAAAAATATAACGGAATAGGTTATGTTGTAGCAGGGATCCATACCAAAACTAGATATTGCAGTGTAGGAGCAAATTGTTCTAGTTGTTTTAAATATTTTCTATCCCTGTCCTCCTCTTCCTCCCCCCTGAAATAGTAAAAAGCCCAAATAAGCAAAATATCCAGTTTTCAGGGATCTGATGAGGAGGAGCTGACATTTTCTTTAATGTAGCATCTACCAAGAAATAGCAAAGGAATAAAAAGCCAGTGTTTTATTTTTTTACAAATTAAAAAACATCTGTGCAAACATGAACATATTAGTAGACTATTTTTTATTGCTTAGCTAGTAGGTGTAGTTATTGCTGTTAAATAGTTTCAATTAATTTCAATTCACTAGAAGTTTTGGGTTGGAAACAGTGTGTTTCCTGTCAGTCTTTCCACTACTAAATATTCGAGGTATACTCATGTCTTCCAGAGTAAAAATCAGTATTTGTATCAAACTAATAGTAGCTCATAGCTTTAAGATTGTTTTATGCAACTGTTTCATGTTTGCAAATTACTGGGTTGTTACAGTGTGCCAACATGTTTTCAGATTTCTCTAGCTTTTTCAATAGGTTATGTGTCATGTACATTGCTGAAAACTTACATGACAGTGAAATTTTCATTAAAAATTAATTCTTTTGAAAATTACTCCTTAATGCTAGTGGATGAAATAAATAGAAGATTCAGCTGCTTTGTTTTTCATAGGTGAAGAAAATAATATGATGCACTCTGTTGAAATCACTTCTGTTTTAGCGGTGTACACCCATGACAATGTTGGACCCTAGTTAACAGCAGACATGAGCAGGTGTGAAAATGGGAAATACACAAATGCTAACTTAAGTACTTTTAATCACAGTGAAAATATTATGAGCAGATGAAAGAGAGGCAAAGTTGCTGAGAAGTGATGGAATGGAGGGGCACCACATGAAATTTGTCTAAATGTAAATGCAGAGTTTCAGCTGATGACAAGTTGGAATAAGTATGTGATTTGCAGGAGAATTCATGCTATGAATGAGTGTGGTGTCAGCTTCCATCTCAATGCTGTTAAACAGCATCTAACAGTTTACCCAAAGCAGACAAAACTTAGGTTTCTAGTTAAGTTTAGTTTTATTTGTTTTATTTTTGCCTTGTTCCATTTGTGTTTAAGTCTCCAAGAGAAGCTTGTTGTTTGCCCATGCCTTTAAACCCTCATTTTCCTTGACTATTTGTAGGGCTTTGGGTCATAGAAAACAAACTGGATTTCTTTGTGTGTCAAAGTCAATGATAAAACTCAATTTTACTTTGGGAAGGGAAAAGCTTTTCCCCAAGTACCTAGATAGTCTTTGTTTTCAAAAGAGTGTTAATTACTCAGCTTTAATTATAAATATGAATTATAGCTGTATGAAAATGTCTCTGGAGATGAAAAATTCAGACTGACCTCTCAAATATAAAATTAGCCTTTATAAGAAAGTGCTCTCTTGTCTGTTTCCATTTTAATAAAACATAGGACTTAAAACTAGAATTAAATCAAAGCCCTTGCTAGTATATGGCCAAGGAATTCAAGCCAACAGGAATATTGAGCCTAGTGTCATTCACCGTTGCCAGACACGTGAGTTATAATGAATGTAGACATTGTAAATGAGAGTTTTTAAATGTTTCATCTGTTACAACGGAAATATTTAAATAGAATCATTAGCATCTGTTCCTAGACCTATGTATTTTGAGATGTCAGTGTGAAATCACATTTTAAATAGAATATGTATCAGCTTGATAGTGAAATACATTATCTCCTTTTTGGTACTTTTTATCTTTTAAAAGGCTTGGGTATTAGATTGACTTTGTCCATGTAGGCAATCACTGCAATGCTGTACTGAAACATGCACATATGATGCTTTTGTTTCTCTATCTGTAGAGTTTCCTATTATTTTTATATTTGAAATACTATTTCTCCAACAAAATAGAGGTAGAAAATGAGTTTTGGAATAGCTGAAGTTGCCCTGAAGCTTTTGATGACCTCAGATTTGTATTTGACAAGTGAACCGAGTATAACCACAAGTGTACTCTGAGTGAAGACCATTATTTTGAAAAGAAATCTACACTGTGATGATGACTGATCTACAAGCCTTTCAGTATCTGGCTGAAGCCATAAAGGTTTTTTAGAAGGCTATACACTTTAAAATTTGCACCTGAAGGCAAATAATAGTGAGCTTGAAAGCCAAAGATTATAGTATTGAAAGGGACATCACTTCTGAAAATACAGAGGTTTCTCAGTGGTATGGCACTGAAGAATGGAATCAAAGCAAAAATGTGCATGAGCTTTTAAAAGAATGGGCACATATTCTCCTGCCTGTCATTCGGTTTTAATGATGAAAGGATTAAAGACATCTGAGGACACTGCTCATCTTCTGTGTTCTAATTTGAAATTCATTTGTTAAACTACTCTGAGGTAGTAGAACTATTGCAGCTGTGTTTGTGAAAGAGTAAAGAAGCACTTGCAGTGATGTATACCAGTGCTGCTATGTGTTTCTGGTAATACAAAGAAGTATTGATTACTTTTCAATGTTTCCAAAAATATTGCTGGAAGGACCATTGAGTAGAATCATTATTCCATACATACATTCATGCATTAATTAGCTCATTGCATGCATTCACAAGCAAAGGGAGGAAAATAGACAGATACTGACAATATTTCAAAATTGTTTTAAAACTGTTGGTGAAATAGCTTTTAGTAGCACACTTGCTTTTTAAAAGTGATAAACTACAAATGATGCAATAGTTGCTTACTGGAATATATAATTTATTAAAAATGTAGTGACTCATCGCTATCATGTACAAAATAGAATTTACAGTATATGACTTAGTCACAGTATTCATAAGATTTTTAATAAGTATATTAGAAGAATATACTTTGCTTGCTGTATAGTACTTACTGTCAGATTAATTTGCTACAATGAGCAGATCCTATTGCAAACTGTCAAATTTGTATCTTGCAGTGGTACCATACCAGCAAGTCTTATGAAAGATATGGAAAGTTTAGAAATGCATGTCTATAAATAATGTCTGAAGACACGGACAGAAAAAGACATAAACATGTCTGCTGATGTAAGTGTAGTAACTGTCAAAGGATTAAATGTGTCCAGAATGTGTGCAGAATTTAAGTAATGTTTTGGAAATCCAGGAGAAAGAAAACTGGCACCAGGTTTGTATCTGAATTTGCAGACAGCATAATCCAGGAAAACTTACTTCTGCTTATTACATACACAAGTTATGTGCATGTTGTTACATTTTTTGTTTGTATAGTGCTTGAATACATATCAAACCAAGGTATTTTTAAATGTAAATTTAAAACTAAAAAAATTCTTCCATAATTTTGTATCACATCTGTGTTCAGGTTAGGGGCAATCCCAAATATCAATACAGGCTGGTGAATGAATGGATTGAGAACAGCCCTGCGGAGAAGGAGTTGGGAGTACAGGGGATAAAAACACTGTACACAAGCCAACAACCTGCACTTACAACCCAAAAAGTCCACAGGCCAATTGCATCCTGGGCTGCATGAAAAGCAGCATGGCCAACAGGTCAAGAGAGAGAATTTTGTCCCTCTACTTCTCTCTTGTGAGAGTACTCTCAGCTGGAGTATTTCATCCATCTCTGGAGTTCCCAAGAAAAAATAATGGACCTGTTAAAATGGGTCCAAGACAAAAATTATCAAAGGGCTGGAGCATCTCTGCTATGAAGACAAGCTGAGAAGGCTGAAGGTGTTCAGCCTGGAGAAGAGAAAGCTCTGGTGAAAACTTTCTGAGGCTTTTTAATACTTGAAACGAACTTCTAAGAAAGACAGGGAAAGATTTTTTTACCAGGACCAGCAGTGACAGGACAAGCAGCAAGTGTTTTATACCGAAAGAAGGTAGATTTAGGTTGGATACAAGGGAGACTTTTTTTCCTACAATGTAAGCGGTATCATACTGGAGCAGGCTGTGCACAACTTGTGGGTGCCTCATCACTGAAAGTGTTCAAGGTCAGGTTGGATGGGGCTTTGAGCAACCTGGTCTAGTGGCAGTGGGCCTGAAACTAGATGACTGTTAAAGATCCCTTCCAACCCAAACCATTCTATGATTCTGGAGGACATGAGACAGTGGGAACTTTCAAGGAATAAAACTATAATGAGGTGGTCACCCACTGAGGAACTGTTGTTTTTTTTTAAATGTGTGTAATCTGTACATAGTCAGTAGCACAGCAAAATTTATTCTAAACTGCTGTATACTTAGATATAATAAAAAGGTAAATTTCTAGAAGATTGAAAAATATGACTTTATGGTGTCATAAATCCAACTGGTAATAATTGCAGTGATGCTCCGGCTAAAAATATCTTACCCTAGACACAGAGATGATGCAAGATTATGGAAAAAAATTTTCTGTTACAAATTTATATTTAAAAAAGGTTGCAATATTCCCTTTTCTCCAGTCACTGGACTTTATCTGACTGCCATAACTTTTCAGATGATGTAGAGTGGCTTGGCAACTACATCAACTGATTGCCTCAGGACACTGGGATGCATCTCATTGGGTCCCATGGACTTACGCATGTTCAGCTTCCTCAGGTGGTCTTGAACCTGATCTGCTCTTACACTGAGAGTGACTTCAGTTCCCCAATGCCTGTCTTAAGGTTCAGGGACTTGAGTGTCGTTTCGCGAAAGGAGACAGGCGCCCTGATTCACGATTACGGCACGGCAATTCAGCCTCTTCCGGGTCACTCGGACCAAAGACT
>VZRJ01005626.1:1018-43964 GCA_013397565.1 Ptilonorhynchus violaceus
GATCCCTGGGAAAGGAGTGGGAATCACAAAATGCTTTAGGGTGGAAGAACCTTCAAGATGTTTTCCTTCCAACCCCCTACCATGGGCAGGGACAACTTCCACTAGAGCCTAGCTTGTCCTCTCAGAGACTGCCTTGATTTCTGTCTGTATTTTGAGGGAATAAATAGATTTTTTGTCTCCCTACTTTGCCCCACGGACCCTTCAGGGTCTAATTTACAGGACCCCTCAGCACTGCTGTCGGGGCTCCCTGGTGTGCCCAATCCCTTCAGCCCCTGGGGCCGTGCCAGGGCTCTGTAAAGTCCCCGTGGGTAGAGACTGACACCCCACTGTCCCTGTGCCCTCAGGCCGGGCGGGATGGCGGACGAGGAGATCGCTGCCCTGGTGGTGGACAACGGCTCGGGGATGTGCAAGGCGGGGTTCGCGGGGGACGACGCGCCCCGCGCCGTCTTCCCCTCCATCGTGGGGCGGCCCCGGCACCAGGGCGTCATGGTGGGCATGGGGCAGAAGGACAGCTACGTGGGGGACGAGGCGCAGAGCAAGAGGGGCATCCTCACCCTCAAGTACCCCATCGAGCACGGCATCGTCACCAACTGGGACGACATGGAGAAGATCTGGCACCACACCTTCTACAACGAGCTGCGCGTGGCCCCCGAGGAGCACCCGGTGCTGCTCACCGAGGCCCCCCTCAACCCCAAGGCCAACCGGGAGAAGATGACGCAGATCATGTTTGAGACCTTCAACACGCCGGCCATGTACGTGGCCATCCAGGCCGTGCTGTCCCTCTACGCCTCGGGCCGCACCACGGGCATCGTGATGGACTCCGGCGACGGCGTCACCCACACGGTGCCCATCTACGAGGGCTACGCCCTGCCCCACGCCATCCTGCGCCTGGACCTGGCCGGCCGCGACCTCACCGACTACCTCATGAAGATCCTGACAGAGAGGGGCTACAGCTTCACCACCACGGCCGAGCGGGAGATCGTGCGCGACATCAAGGAGAAGCTGTGCTACGTGGCCCTCGACTTCGAGAACGAGATGGCCACGGCCGCCTCCTCGTCCTCGCTGGAGAAGAGCTACGAGCTCCCCGACGGGCAGGTCATCACCATCGGCAACGAGCGCTTCCGCTGCCCCGAGTCCATCTTCCAGCCCTCCTTCCTGGGCATGGAGTCGTGCGGCATCCACGAGACCACCTTCAACTCCATCATGAAGTGCGACGTGGACATCCGCAAGGACCTGTACGCCAACAACGTCCTGTCCGGCGGCACTACCATGTACCCCGGCATCGCCGACCGCATGCAGAAGGAAATCACGGCGCTGGCCCCCAGCACCATGAAGATCAAGATCATCGCCCCGCCCGAGCGCAAGTATTCCGTGTGGATCGGCGGTTCCATCCTGGCCTCCCTCTCCACCTTCCAGCAGATGTGGATCAGCAAGCAGGAGTACGACGAGTCCGGCCCCTCCATCGTCCATCGCAAGTGCTTCTAGAGGGGCTGCTGGCAGCACCCCGGCCCTGCTGGCACCTCCTCCCGCGTTGGACCAGGATTGTCCCGCTGTTCCTTAGCCCGTGTTTTGATTCATTTGTTGAGGTACCGATTAGTGATGTGCATTTTAATGGCCCGTTAGGCTGTAGTTCTCCCGTGGCTCTCCGGGGCTTGGAAGCCGATGGAGGGTTGTTCACTTCCCCTGTGTAACACGGATAGGATGACACTAAAGTTAGGTTTGTCACCTTTAGGTTCCTTTGTAGGAAAACAAATAAACTTCCGAGGTTTAAACACTAGAAGAGGTGATTTTTGCTTTCTTTCAGGGTGGGTTCTCTATCCCCTCGCTGCAAAGAATTAACTGTGCAGTAGGTTTTGGACTCAGGAACCTGGCCTGAGGTTAAAATTACCCCAAATTTTGTTTTCTAAATTCCCTTTAAATCCCATCACGGTCCTTGGTGCTGCTCGGACCATTTTAAGAGCTGTTAGGCAGCAAAGCGTGCCTGGAATGTGGCTCTTGCAGCCTGACTGGACTTTAATGGTAACTTGGCTTTTTTTAGAACACAAACAGCTCTTCTTGTCAGAAAAAGTTGGCGCCTTGGCACAGGATTTGGTCACCGGAGTAGTGGCCTCTCCTTTTTTGGGAGAGGATGAGGAGATGGAGCAGCAGATGGTGCTGAAGAGCGCTCCGCTCGGGATAGCTGGTCCCTCCTGCGTTCGCGGGGTATCTACAGGAGCTGCTCGCCCACGAGGGAGGGATGGCAACCGCTTAATTAATGAGGTAGCCTTAATTAAAGGCGGTTGCGGCAGGGGAGGCCCCGGCAACAGCGCGCCCCGCGCCGCGCTCCTCCTTTTAAACCCTCGGCCGCCCGCGCATTGGCTCGTCATGGCCGGGCCAGCCAATCAGCAGCGTGCTCACCTTGGGGGGGGCGTTCCCGTCCACACCATTGGACTCGATTTCCCAGCGCGCACCGCGCTGCCCACGGGCACTTCCGCTTCCGGTACGTGGGGACTCGGTGGCGCGGAGCTGGGGTCGGGGCACGGCCGGGATCCCCCCTGAGGTGAGGGGGAGGGGGGCACGGTCAGGACCTCCTGAGCGCCGGGGAGCCTGAGGGGGGCTGCCCTGAGCTGAGGGGGCGGTCGGGTCTGGGGGGGCACTGCCGGGACGCTCCTGAGGTGAGGGGATGTCGGGTCTGTGAGGGCACGGCCGGGACCGCCCTGAGCTGAGGGGAGATGGGGTTTGGGACGGGGAGGGGACACAGGCGGAACCCCGGTGAGCTGAGGAGAGGTCGGGTCTNCCGGAACCCCTCCTGAGCTGAGGGGGGGGTCGGGGTCTTGGGGGGGGCACGATCAACACCCTCTTGAGGGCCGGGAGGGTTCGGATATGGGGCTGGCACTGCCGGGACCCTCCGAGCTGCGCTGGGCCCGGGTCTCTGTGGGCGCCGGCGGGGCCTGGAGCCGATAAGGATTCGGTGGGTGCCGGGGCGTCTCACTGGCTCTGTCTCCCATCCCAGAGCCGTGCGGGTCCCGGTGCCGCCCCGGAGCTGCCATGGCCCTGCCGGAGTGGCACATCGCCGTGAAGCTGGCGGAGCAGCCGCTGGCCCCCAAATCCATCCTGCGCCTGCCGGAGACCGAGCTGGGCGAGTGCCCGCTGGGCGGGTGCAGCATCTCCCACCTCAAGCAGCTCATCACCGGCAAGCTGCAGGAATCCGTGCCGGACCCCGAGCTCATCGGTGCGTGCCCGCCGCCGGCCTGGCGCGGTCCCGCCGCTTGGGGACACCCTTGGCCCGTCCTGGCCGCGCCCGGGACACAACAGGCTGCTCCTGGTAGTGGTGGGAGGGTTCGGTGTTTGTTCCCTGTTTCCTTGGGATCACAGTGCTCCGGCCGTGTCAGTGCCCTTTTTAAGGAATTATCCCAACCTCGGTGTCCTGGTGAGAGCTCTCATGAGAACTGAGAGAGAGGTTGGCTCTTCTAGAAGAGGTGGCAGAGTCACCTTTAGTTGTCAGCTCCATGATTTCCTCCCTGAAGCCCATCCCCACAACTTCCCTGTGTTGTTCCCAGATGGAGCAGCTACAGCTGCTCAATAACCCCCAGGGCTCTAAGTCACACCTAGAGACCCTCAGCCTGTCCTTGGGGGGCCACAGGTGTTTAGCTTCAGGTGTTCCTCTCCCCTAGACCTGATCTACTGTGGCCGGAAGCTGAGGGATGACCAGACCCTGGATTTTTATGGAATCCAGTCCGGCTCCACCGTCCATGTCCTGCGCAAGTCCTGGCCTGAGCCTGACCAGAAACCAGGTGAGGAGGAGGCTGTGGGGTTTTACCTCTGGATCTCCTTGGGATGTGTTTTCTAAGGGACTGAGGAACAGCTTCCCTTGGGATTCGTTCCTGGGAGGCTGCTGTGGAGGTTTCCAGGTGAATTAATCCCCTTGTCTGGGAACTCCCCACCTGTAACAGCAGCAAGTAGGTGTTAATTTTCCTGCTGACAGAAGAGCTAAGGAATGAGCTGTGCACTGTGGAGAGGGATCATCCCTTCCTTAATTGCTTGTGATCCATTTTTGGGCGTTGCCAGGGAATCTGGAGCAAAGCTCCAGGGATGAGCAGGCTGGTGTGTGCTCCTGCTGTGCCTGACTGTACAAAAAGAGGAGTTAGAGTTGGTATTCCTTTAATGGCATGTGTAGGAGGATATTCCTATGTATTTTTATGATCTGAGAGTGCAGTAAGTCATCACTCTGCAGTAACTGCACTGAATCCAAGGATATTAAAGAATCCCTATTGCAGCATGGAAGTCCCAGTGGGATGGTACACGGCTGTGAGGGCTGACAGAGGGAGAGCTGTGTTTTGTTGTGCTGTTTTCCCCCCTCAGAGCCTGTGGATAAGGTGGCAGCAGTCCGGGAATTCCGTGTCCTGCACACTGCCCTGCACAGCAGCCCTGCCTACAGAGATGCCGTGAGTGGGGCTCCCTGCTGTGCTCCCGGTGGGAATTTGGCTGTCCCCTCCCTCTGGGGAGAATCCCACGGTGGGGCCAGGCTGGGTGATGTTGCTCATCTGCTCTGCTTTCCCTGGCAGGTCTTCAAAATGCTGGGAAACAAGGAATCCCTGGATCAGATCATTGTGGCTACTCCCGGCCTCAGCAGCGACCCTGTTGCTCTGGGTGAGTCCAGGTGGAAGATCTGAGGAAAGGTTTAATTCCTGACAAGGAGAAGGGAGAATTTCCCTTGTCTGGAAAAAACCTCACATTTTTGGCCCTTTGTGGAGCATAAAAGTCAGTGACTGCTCAGGAGTCAGTTGTGCTCCATTGGTGATGTTTGGGGATGGGTTCTGCCTTCAGAAGGATTGGGGAACAGTGGGGATGGATGCTGGCTTCAGAAGGATTAGGGAAAGCAGGGATGGATGCTTTCTCCCTGCTGCAAGATGTTACAAAATTGTTCATTGAATCTAACCTGTTCTGGGATGGTGCCACTCAGAGCCAGGTGGAAGTTGGGATGCAGTCACAGCCTGGCTGCAGTGAGCTGGGGGCCAGATTCTGTCCTGCCCTTGAGGTGGAGCACCCATGGGATTTGCTGGAAAGCCTCACAATCCCTTGGGTGTGTGGCTGTGACCAAGAGTCTCTCCAGGAAGACATGAAAGGCCTCAGAGAAAACAATAAGAGTATTTGTGATGTTAACTCATGACTCAGTTCCTGGAAAACAATTCTTATTTGTCCTCGTGGCTTTTGTATGGATGGCTCCTGTTTCTTGTATCATGTCTCATTGTGTGTTTCCTGGTCTTTTCTAGGAGTTCTGCAGGACAAGGATCTGTTTTCTGTGTTTGCAGACCCCAACATGCTGGACACGTAAGAGCTCTGAGCTGGGGCAGTGATTCAGCAGTGCCTTTGTCTCCTTGTGTGTCATCTGCTTCCCTCTGGGTGGGAGAGAGCTCTGCTCCTGCCTGCCAGTGTGGATACACCGGGATTCAGGCTGGGACACTTCTCCCTCAGAACAGGGAAGAGGGATTCACTGCTTGGATTAAACCAAAGGGTGTTCAGTGGGAGGCAGGGCCATCATCACCTCCAGATCAGGGGTTCCAATCTGGATGTGCTTGCTCAGAGCGGAGAGTTGCTCCCGTGAGAGCATGTGGGGGATGAGAACCATGGGAAGGCCAGCATGGGATCCAGAAGGATCCCTGGCTGGGGGAGGAGTTTGTGCTGGTCAGCCAAAGGCGGCGGTGTTGGTGGGGGGATGGCCATGCCCCAGTCTGTCAGGGCTGATTCCTTAGTTCCCCTGTGCACACCACTCATCCTGGCCCTGCTCCTGCCCAGGCTGATCCCAGCTCACCCTGCCCTGGTGAATGCCATCGTCCTGGTGCTGCACTCGGTGGCGGGAAGCACCCCCCTGCCAGCCCCGGAGACGTCGTCCCGCGCCATGGCCTCGGGCTCCTACCGGGACATGCCAGGTACGGCCGCCTCAGTGGAGACCTGCAGGAGCCACTGCAGGATCAGGGAATCCCACAATGGCCGGGCTGGGAGGGGGACTGGGTGCTGACACCTCTGTCCTGACCGGTGCTGGCTGCACGGCCAAGAACTCCCCAGGAGTGGTGCCTAATTCCTGCCCCTTTTCTACATCCATTTATTCCCCTCTCTGGTGCAGGTGGCTTTCTCTTTGAGGGGCTCTCTGATGATGAAGATGACTTCCACCAGGTAAGCAGCCAGCCTGGGTGGAACACCTGGTTTGGGGCTTGCAGTGTGGGTTTAATTTGTAGCCCTGGGACTCCAAAGCTTTGCTTTTCCTGTCTGGTGAACAGCATGAGCCGCTCTGGCTCCCGAGGGGATTGTGGAGACAAACATATTGATCCTGGCTGCTTCCATGCTGTTCAGGAGAGGGTTTTCCTCGGTGCTGAACACACAACAGGAGAATGGAACAGCACATGGCCTCAGAGGAAACGCCTCCATAGCCAAATTGTGCACAGATGAGGGTGAAGCCTGGGAATGTTGGTCCCTGTCCTTCTGCAATCTTCCTCTCCAAAGGACATAGCGTTCTGTGAGAGAAACTGGATATTTAGGTGGGAAAAGTGCCTGTCAGCACTCTGGTTTGAGGCTGATGGTTGATAGATTAAAGATTTCCTGCCAGTTTCCGCAGCTGACTTTGTGGAAAAAAGCACATCCCACTCTGTCATGTTTGTTTTTCAAAAGTTCCACACTGGTGGGTTTAGGCTGTTGTAGGAAAGGGATCCGTGGGAACGAGCGCGAGCCGGGTTTGAGTGGGACACAAACACCAACATCACAGGTGCTGCTTTCTCTCCTCCACGCAGAGCACGAGGTCCACGCCCTCCAGCAGCACTTCCGGTTCCCGCCCGGCTTCCCTGGGATACGCGGGAGCTGCGGGACCCCGGCCCATCACCCAGAGCGAGCTGGCCACAGCCCTGGCCCTGGCCAGCACCCCCGAGAGCAGCTCCCACACCCCCACCCCGGGCACACAGGTAACAGCACAGCCCTGCTCGGGGCTGGGGCACCTGGCTGATTCATTTCCTCAGGGGTGGGTTCTATTCCATATGATCCCAGTGCCCAGAGAACAGCCAGCACTGGCCCTGGTCGGGTCTGGGACACCTGGCTGATTCATTTCCTCAGGGATGGGTTCTATTCCATATGATCCCAGTGCCCAGGGAGCAGCCAGCACTGGCCCTGGTCAGGTCTGGGACACCTGGCTGATTCATTTCCTCCTAGGGCCACTCCTCTGGGACGTCCCCAATGTCATCCAGTGTCCAGTCGGGAACCCCCATCACCAATGACCTGTTCAGCCAGGCCCTACAGCATGCCCTGCAGGCCTCAGGGCAGCCCAGCCTCCAGGTCAGTGTCAGCCCCTGGAATCCCATATCCCACTGTTACAGGCTGGAGGTGGTTTTCCAGCTGTTCCTATGGCAGGAGATCGAGCTGGAAGGAGCATCGCAGACCAGTGGAAAAGTACAGGGTGGAGCTGGGATGGAGGGATGGTGGCTTTGGGGAGTTTGCAGCAGGACTGAGCTTTCATGAGCTGTTTGCACACAGCATCGTGGCTGTGAGCTGGATGAGGTAGGAGAGTGCAGCATGGAAGAGTGGGCTGTGGGAAAGGCTGCTGTTTTTCCTGCTTGGATTCTCACATCCACCCTTAACTTCCCTTCTTTCCTGTGAGCAGAGCCAGTGGCAGCCCCAGCTCCAGCAGCTGCGAGACATGGGAATACACGACGACGAGCTGAGCCTCCGAGCCCTGCAGGCCACTGGGGGGGACATCCAGGCTGCCCTGGAGCTCATCTTTGCTGGGGGGGCTCCCTAAATTCTTGGGCTGGCCAGGTGAGTTGCACTGGGGCAGCTGTGCCATTCCTTGGGCCGGGCCTGGCTCTGTGCCCTGGGATGGCTGCTCCTTTCCTTGCTCTCCTGTTTGGAGAGCACTGGGCTGCTGGGGGCAGCTCCTGATCCTTTCTCTAACCTCCTTCTGGCCACCAGAGACGAGACCTCAGTGTGGAGAAAGGAAGAGGTGGCTCTGTGTTGGAGAGACGCGGCCCCTTCAGTTCTGCAGTCTCTGATCTCTCCACACATTCTTTGCCTGTTGTCTCATTCCTGCCCCCCTGATATGCCCCATCCCATCCTGTGCCCCCCCCTTGCATTAAACGGGCTGCATTAAATTCCCTGCCTGCTGTGTGGGTTGTGATCTGTCCCGGGTTGTGTTCCAGATCTCCGAGGCCACTGTGGAGTGAAGGGAGCTGGAGGAAAAGCTTGGCCTTTGTGGGAGGTGGTTGTTGCAGCAGAGGGCACTCCCCTGCTGGCTGACAAGGACGAGGGCACAGCAGTTCATGGCCAGCACGAGGTGACAGTGACAAAGCAATGACAAGCACAAGGACCGAGGCTGCTGCAGCGTGTGAGGTGGAGAAGTGCCTCCATCACAGCCCAGTCTGGCTGCAGCCGATGTTTTCCAAAGTGTCCTCTAATCCTGGCCGCCACCACGTGCCCACGACCTGGGCTGCAAAGCCAATTAGAGGCACTTGCCCGTAATTGCACTCAGTGGGAGCTGAGAAAAGCCAGGCCTGGAGCTGGGCCCGGCATCGCTCCGATGGCGGCGCCGGGATTAACGAGGCATGAAAACGGGAGCGGGTTTGCCTCGGATGCCACCGTGCCTGTGACAGCAGCAAACACTCTCCTGCTTCACCTCCGGGCTGCCTGTGCTGCCCTCTAATTCCTCTCCAAGCTCTCTGATCCTTGCTGATACCATCTCGGTATCACCCGGCAAATGCGGGATTGTTCTCCCCAGGGGAGCCCACCACTGATAGGCTTTAATCCTGTCGAGAGGATTAAGGCCCTTGGGAGGGAGGGACTGTTTTTATGCCTCAATATGTAGGAGATAAGATGTGATGGACATAAATGGCTTTCCTGCCTGACACCCTCCCGGGTCCCTGCCCTCGGCATGCACTCGGTGCACACGTGATTTTCTGTGTAAGAAAACTGGTTAATCCCTTCCCATCCCTGGTGCCTTGGCTCCTGGCTGGGCTGGGGAGGAAATGGCATATGCACGGCATCCTCCCTCCCTCCCTCCCTTCCCCACGAGGGGAGATGAGCCCTGCTGTCAGCCCCCAATCCTCCCGGGATGACTGCGGATTAGCCGGATCACAGATGCTCCTGCCCAAAGCTGGGAAGCATTTGCAGGCTCTCCTGGATCTGCTCTAGGACCGGGGTGTCTGGTTTGCCCTCCTGTACCCCTGTACTTCTCAGTTTAGGTCTCTCTGCTGTCCCAAAATGGTGCTTTTCATGTCACTCTTGTGATATTTGATCCCTTAGCTGACCCACGTTTGGTACGAAATCACTTTTGCTGCTATTCCTGCTTCCCCACGCCTGCAGACAGCTGAGAACTGCCAGGATATTTGGGCTGGGAGTGACTTTTCCCTGATTTCTTCCCCAAATGGCAGCGCTTGGCTGGGAGCAGCAGCTCGGGCACGCTCCCTGGCTGAACTGGCTGCAGCAGAGGAGAAGTTGGCAGCGCTGCCGCTCACGACGCGGGCGCCGCGTGCGCTTCGCTTCCCTCGCCCGGGAGAGACGTGCTCGGCAGCCGGGGAGGGGGGAGAGGCTCTGCCTGGCTCCTGCGGGGCTGGGGAAGGAGGGGGAGGAACGGGAGCTCTGCTGCAGGAGCTCTGGAGGAGAGGGGAAGCTCGGAGGGAGGTGGGAGCGGTTGTGCAGCACCCTGCCTCCCGCCCGCTCCAGGGGCTGTGTTCCCGCTCCCAGGCTGGGATGGAAGCAGTGCTGGCTCAGGGAAGTGATGCTCACAGGGCTTTACGTGGAGCAGCAGAACAAGGGGGAGAGGCTTTAAGCTACAGGATTAGGTTGGATATTAGGGAGGAATTCTTCCCTGTGAGGGTGGGGAGGCCCTGGCACAGGGTGCCCAGAGGAGCTGTGGCTGCTCCATCCCTGGGAGTGTCCAAGGCCAGGTTGGAGCAACCCGGTGTGGTGGGAAGTGTCCCTGCCTTGTGGCACGGGGTGGAATGGGATGGCCTTTAAGGTTACTAAGTTGTCAGTGGCTGAACATGACAGATTCCACTCTTTGGGAGCAAACTGCAGTGCCTGTTCCTTGTGGTCCATCCTCGGTGCCACTGCCCCTCCTCCTGCCCCACCTTTGGTTGCTCCTCCCACATCTGGAGTAGAGTGGGATCTGCTCTGGTTGGGTCTCAGTTTATCCACATCCTGCCCGTGTGTCCGGCTCCCACCACGCTCTGTTCTCCAGCCAAGCACCCCTGGCCTGAGGCCTCGCTGGGAGCAGACTGGGAAGCGTTGGCTGACCCTGGAAGAGGAGGAGGTCACACCACAGTTCCCCAACATAAGCAGGGACCTTCTGTTCCTGACATCAAAGAGGAGCTCTGGGTTCAGTTCCCTTCTGCCTTAATGGGGCTGACAGGGGAAGCTGTGACAGCGGGTGTTTACAGAGGATGGGAGCAGCTGCTTCTCCTCCTGTTTTCCATAATCCTGTTATTCATCCTGGTGCTTGACACCTGGAGGGGGTGGTGGTTTGGCTGGGCTCTGCACCGCCACGTGTGCTCTGCTTTTCTCCCTTGCCCAACTTGAGGCCTTTTTCCCCTTGTCTCTCTCACTTGGAGCTCCGTGAGGAGCAAAGTGGTGTCGGGGGGGGATTAATTTTCCAACAAAACGCTGGAATGGAGATGAAAAGGAATCTCCCAGGTGGCTTTTGCAGTGGCCCAACCTGTGTGAGCACCCAGCTCCACCTTCTCCTGCTTTCACAACGCTGCTGGAGCCTTCCCGTGTGGGAAGGGAACGCGGCTGCCGAGCTCTATCCCGGGAGCAGCCGTTGGTGTTGGAGCCTTTCCCTGTCTCTGTGCAGACACGGATCTCTGCCGTGGGTGTGCGTGGGTGCCTTCTTGCATCACAGCAGAAGTCACCAAAGTTTCAAGCCCTTCAGCCTTGGTTTCTGATGTCGTGGGACAGATTTCCATGGAATAATGTTTGTTCCTTGCTCCCCCAGCTCTGAGCGTTCCCGTCTTGTCCCCATCGCATCGTGGGGCTCCACACCTTGGCCTCCCAGCTCCTGTCTGGCACTTTAATTCCAGAAAATGAGTGAAGGTGACTTTCTCCAGTGCTCCAGGATCTGCTTGGGCAGCCTGGCAGGTACATCCAGCAGGAAGAGCAGCAGGAATTTATCTGGCAGAGCCTTTGCCCATCAACCTGCTTTCTTTGCAGAGGGCTCGGTGGGTTCTTGGCTGCTTCCAGCTTTGCCCTTGGAGGAAATGCCAAAACACACAATAAGTTTCAGTTTTTCTTCTCTTTCCAGCTCTGTGCTGGTTCAGTGAGCCTGAGGGGTCGCAGGGAGGGGACAGGGTATGGGAAGAGCCAAGGGAAGAGGGGACAGAGGTGGCCTTGGCAATAATGACATTTTGGTCTTGCTCTTTGTCAGGGAAACTTTAGGGGAAAGAGGAAAGTTCTGCTGATACTGGGACAACTGATGAGGTGAGAGCCCAGAGACAGGGCAGGTGACAGTGCAGCTTCCCAGTGTCCCGTGTCCTGGGGGATTTGAGTCATCATTTTCCTTTTAGAAGTGATGAAAAAGGAGCTGTGCTTTCACTCCTCAAAGCCTCCTTTTAAGGTTACAGAGTTGAGAACCCACGTGATGTACAACAAGCCCGGGTGGTTTTAACGCAACTATTTTAACTTGGGGAAAGCAGAAATGGACTGAAAATGTCACACTGTGAGAATATTTCTATTTCCTTATGTTCCCTTTTATATTTATAGTGTTCTAATATTCATAAACGTGTCCCAAAATCCCTTTGAGAGGGTTTTTTTTTCACCCCTCTATCTCTGAAATAAATGCCTCGCTGATTTAAGAGCACGGCCTGCTTGTTCAGCAGGGATGAATTAATTCAGGTGCTGAGCTTGAGCTGTGGAGTCTCCAGGAGCCATAAAAGCATCAGATGGGAGCCAGAATTCCTTGTTCTCCTGCAATGGCCAAGAACAGAGGCTGGAGAAAAAACTTGGGAACAGGGTGAGCAGAGAAGGATCCATTTCTAAGAGATTTTCCATGTTGTCTGAGATGTGAGAGCCTTTAGAGCTGGGTGTGGGGTGTTGATAATGGATCCCACGTGACTTTTTTCTTTGAACAGGTAAATTTGTGGCCTCTGTCATCACAGGAATGGGTGTGGAGTTCCTGGGCCAGTTCCAAGGCATCCAGCAGCTGGAGGGAGGAGCTGTGGGACAGTGGCACAGGTACTTTTGGGGATGGTGGTTGCAGTAAAGCTTTGGGGTTTAACTTTGGGGTGCCTGTGGCCACTGAGGCAGGAAGAAAATGGTCCTGTGACCTCGCTGGAGCAGAAGGAGCTGCTGGTGACAGCAGAGCTGAGCCTGCCCAGCACACTCCAGAGTGTTTCCCTTGGTGGCCATGGGTTTGTTTGCCCTGTTTGCAGGGAAGGGAAGGAGTGCTGGCCATCCTGTCTCCGCAGGATTCCTTCCCCAGGCTTAGCTCCCTGTCATTAAATGCTTTGATCCCTGAGGATTCTCAGTTACACATCATTTAATCATCCCCCAGGTCCTGCCAGCTGCTGTCTGGTCAGGCGAGTTCAGGGCTGTTCATTCTCCCTCCCCCTCGTCTTTCATCCCTGTTCTCCTCCTCTCCCAAAAGTCTGACCTGGCTCCCTGCTCCCTGCAGCCCCTTTCCCAAATGAGCCATGTGGGAACGAGCTGGCCCTTTAATAACCAGGAAGCAGGTGACAGGCAGCACAAGGAAAAGCAGATGGGAGACAGGATGAAAGGGGAGCTCTTCCCTGCCTAGCCCAGTGGAAAAATGAGTCAAGGGGGGTTCAGCACATGGTGAGATCCTGCGCTGTTCCCACTCTGCTGCTGGAAGAGATGGAGAACTTCCCGTGCCTGCTGGACAGGGAATGGCCTGGCTGTGTGGCTGTGGTGCTGAGCCTTCGTGTCACCAGGCTCAGAGTCACTGTCCCTCTGCCTCACTGGGCCCTGGGGTGGCTCTCAGGGGTCAAAATGGGATCCGTGTCCTGCTCCCCCTTCCTATATTCCCTGTCTCTCCCTTCCTGGCGAGACAGATAACGCTGCTGGAAGCACTCGAGCGCTCCAAGGTCAACTTGAAAGGAGTTTGCTTTTCCTGAGCAGCCTCCATTTATGTTTATGTCCCTGGTCAGCTCGTGGAGGGCTCTGGCACTTTTCCCAGCAGCAGCTGGAAGTGGCTTCTTGGGAACCAGGTGAGTTGTTTGGATTCCCTACAGAAAAATGTGGGCCGAAATTCCAACTGATATTATGGCAGGCAGATTGCAGAGGGATGAAACCTTAACTGAGGTGTTGCCAGGAGGACTTTGTGGCTTGGAAGGGGCTGATTAAGAGGGTTTATAACCTCATTTAGGGGATGGTGGTGCTGGAGCCTTCTTGGGGCCTTCCAGAGCTGCTGGCAGATGTGGGAATCGCATTTTGGGGAGTCTGAGATGTGGCCATTCCCACAGGAGAGCACGTGGCAATGCTGCCCTGAAATCCAGGCCCTGCCAGGAATCAAGGGAGTACAGTCAAGGAAGGAAAGGACCAAGAATTCCAGGTATGTAGAACACGGTCTGACCTGCTGGGCCCTCGTCACTGCAGCTCTCATGGTGGGAGTGTGGCTAAACAAAGCCACATATTTCAGTTCTTCTTGTTGTTTTAATGTTATTTTAATTGGGTAAGACTCTGCCTTGGATTTCATTTGCTCTGCCTGGAGCTTTTGGCACCCCTATCTCATTTCCTGCCCCACCTCTGAACCCCCACTGGTGATGTGGCACCTTCAGGTGAAGCTCCTGTGCCCCCCCAGAGGGTGTTTGATGACAAGGATGGGGTGTGGATGGGGTCATGGGGGCTGAGGCTGTGGCCAGTCCTCAGGCAGGACCTGTGACCAGTGAGTCACGTGGTGAGAGTGGCCTGGAAGGTCCTGGGTGAGCCCCTGGGGCTTCCTCAGAGGGAGAAAGGGAATCTCCAAATCGTTGAGTGCCAATCAGCTCGGTTTCTTTCTGACAAAATCTCCTGGGAAATCTTATCTGGGGGGCAAAATCTCCTGGGAAATCTTATCCTGGGGGCACGTGGCTCCTCCACCCCTTTCCTGAGTGGTTTTGAAAGCCCTGGGGGTGGCATTGAGCACATTTGAGCCACTGTTCTGTCCTTTGGCATCGTGGCAGAAGCGAGGGGGGAAGTGATGCCAACAGATCAGAGCCCCCAAACTCAATCCAGCTTAAAGAGATGAGCCTGGAGAGCTGGGAAGTTCCCAAATGCTACAGGGTCGTGGCCTTGGGAAGGGTGGTTGAGGTTGTGGGAGCTGCCTGCCAGGAATGGGAGCTGCAGGGGGAGAATTTGGGTGTGGAGAGCAGAAAATGCAGCAGCTTGCTGCTCAATGATCCGCTCTGCTGCCTTCCCCCCTCACTCTGTCAGCTGAGGAATGAAGGGCCTGTCAGCACCAAGAGGAGCTGTGAGGGGAATTGCACTGATTCCCTCTCCAAATCCAGCCTTATCAGTCGGCTCGTTCCCAAAATGCACTGGGTGAGAAATGGGAGCTCTGATCTTCCAAAGCCATTTGTGTCCCAACCTTCTGGGCCAGCAGTCCAGCCCACGGCAGAGCCCTGCACAGGTTTAGCACGGGATTTTCCAGCTCTGGGCCAAAACATGCAGCCTCCCACTCATGCCTGGGATCATGGAAAAGATGCCTGATGGATGTGGTGAACATCCTCAGCCCTCTGTCCGGGCCAACAAGGTCCCTTTGTCCTGTGGTGGCTGATAATGGCCGGGAGTGCCACACCTGGATGAGGAAAAGATCTTCCTGCCTTTCACAGGGATGAGGTTTGCCTTGTTGTGCCTTTTTTCTGTTCATGCTTTGCCCGTGTTTGTGCTTCCAAGGGTCACATTCCTGATCCGAGGCTAGGGGGAGGTAATGGATATGTTTTTGTGGATAACATCACCACATGCCTGCTCGCATGCCAAGTCAAACTGGAGCTTTTGTGGTAATTGGGCTGCCTGGGCCACAAACATTCGGTCTGTGATGAATAAAACTGTTCCTCTTAGGGAAAAATCTGTGCTTCATGATTCTGACAAGATTCCTGGGGGAGGCTGCCTCCTGATCCATGCTGGAACCGAGGCGCGTGATCTGGGAGAAAGCTGCTCGCCAGGGAAGTTCTGATCCCGGAGCGGAGCAGATGGAAATTTCTGCAGGAAGGGGCTGAGCTGGTGCCTGGAACCCTATTCCTTGTGGGATAGGGGAGGACGTGTGGTCCTGAGCAAACAGTCTCCCCGAGGTCCTTCCCTGCTTTGGGAAGCGTGTCCTTCGTTTCTGGGCGTGTTCAGCACCTCCTGACAACCGGGATGGGGCTGGAGCAGCCTGGAAACAGCTCCTCCATGGGAGCTGTGCTGCTCTGGAGGTCTGGGAGCCAGCCCTTCCCATGGAGTGTTGTCCCAGTGTGCTCTCCAGGTCCTGCCAATGTGCTGGAATCGCTTTCCCAGGCAATGATCTCATGTTTCTGGGAGTCAGGTTCGTCCCTGGCTGAGCAGTGACGTTGCTGCCCCGAAGGAGGCAGGAGGAGGAACCGAAGGAGGTTGTGGGGAGGAGAAAGGGTCACTAAGGGGAGCTGTAGCTTCTGGAGAGGGCAGAGCCAGCTCTGTTTTAAGGCAGACTCTTCAATAAGCTGCATTTTGGGTGGGATGCTCCCGTACACTCCCATATTCCACCGCTATCCCTGTTTTCTCCTCCCCTCAGCCGGTTTTCCTGGTGGGACACATGCAGGGATCTCGCACAGCTGCCTGTCTGCTGAGGCTGCAGCAGCATCACACTGAATCCAGGACCATCAGGACTTCCCTGCTCCTGGTCTAGGAGATGTGTGGGAATAAAGCCCAGAGCAAAATGGAAGGGCTGGAATGGCTTCAAACGGAGAGAGGGCAGGTTTAGATTGGATGTTAGGGAGAAATCCTTCCCTGTGAGGTTGGTGTAAGTTGCCCAGGCTGCCCCATCCCTGGAAGTGTCCAAGGCTGGGCGGGATGGGGTTGGAAAAACCTGATCTGGTGGAAGGTGTTGGAACACAAGGGGATCTAAGATCTTTTCCAACCAAACCATTCTGGGATTCTGTGAACACTCCCAAAGTCCTGAGAGAGCCTGAGGCTAAATTTATTCACAGAAATGTTTTATTTTCTGTAGGTGGAACACAAACCCCACCCTAAAAGCTAAAACCAGCTGTGTTAGGAAGGGGCAAGGGGGTCAAAGACCCTTAATGAAGCAGGGGTTTTTTTGGGAAAAAAACTCCTTTTTTCCCCTGCTTTAAAACAAGTGCTAAAGGGGTCTGGCACCTCGGGGAGCAGGTAGGGAAACGCAGCTGCCTCTGGGGTGAGCACAAGGCTGGGAATCACCACGTTCAGAGTGAGAGAGCAGAATGAGTGTGGTTTATCCCCGTGTAATTACCCCGGCAGATGCGTGGCTAAAGGGAACCCACGCACACAAACGGAGTCGGTGGGAAATCCCTGTGGCTCCTTAAAATTCACCATTAGCCCGCTCATTAATTTTTATTTTTTGCTTCCTCCAGAATGCCCCCCCCCCCCGCCCATCCCCTCCAAGAGCAGAGCGGGGCCGGGAATGAGCTTCAATCCCGACTTTGAAGGGCGCAGCTGCCTCATCCCCCGCGTGTTCCTGGTGGGCTTCTCCTATTCTGGTCACGTCCCCGCTCTCTCTCCGTGCTCGGAATGCCCTGCTCTCCTCATTAACCAACCTCACAAAGGCTCCTGGCCTCTCCAGGGGGAGCTTTGGGAAAGGGAGGTGACTTTCCAAAGGTGGGGGAGCTGTGCTGGGCGTCCTTTTAGGGGGAGCATTTGCACGACAAAAGGGGCGGGATGGGTGGGAAGGGATCACCTTCAGCTCTCCTTCATCCCGGTTCCCAGCGGCGTGTCCGCATCCAGGCCGGGATGGCGTTCCCTCCCACGCCGGCTCGTGTGGTCGGCAGAGGGGTGTGTGGCAGTGGGATTTCCCGAGGAGTGGCCCTTTCCTGTTGGCACACAGGACGCGCTGCAGCCGTGCTGCAGCCTCCTCCCCGTGCCAGGGGCTCCTGCTCCAGCTGTTCCACACCTGCCTCCCTACCTGGATCTGCCCTCGGCACATCCCTCTGCTCAACCGCCCCTCGTCCCTGCTCTCCGCGCCCTTGGTCTGCCGTTCTTAGGCATATTCCCGATTTTATTGCGTTTATCCCGACCTTATACTCCCCTTCCCAGCCTCCATGGGAAGTTGTCTGGAAACCTGGGGCCAGCTGCAGCTTTTCCCCAGCACCTCCGCGGGAACAAAGCCATCAGCCCCCCGCTTCCTCCTTACAGAAGGAGGAGGAAAACCCAAAAAAAGACTAAAAAAAAAACCTAAAAAAAACCCGGTAAAACCCGCAGAGGGGAAACTGCTGGAGCTCAGGTGTTAAATTTGTAGCTGTGGGTTTTTGACTGTGCTGTTCCGCCTCGTTCCGCCCTCTCGCAGCCATTGGCTGCTGGCTGGATTCTTCCAGCCTTTTGTACCGGGGGAGATGCAGCTGTCGGGCTCTCCAGCTCCCGGCTCGCTCCCGGACTAGGAATGGGCAGGAGGAGCTCGCCTGTTGCCCTCCTGCTGGCCCTGTGGCTCGGCCAGCTGGGCACGTGGGCAGCGGGGCGCTCCAAGGTGAACCCCCGGATCATCACGGCTCCCCAAGGTGAGTCCCGGGCTGCTCCCTCGGGATGCGGCGGCTCCCGGCTGCTCCCTGTTTCCTACCTGGGTCTTGTCCTTGGAGCAGAGTTGGTCTATTTCTATTTCTTTTGTTTCCTCAGGGAGGCTTTTGGCCCTCCTTGAAACGTTTGTGTTCTCAGGAAGGTGCTTCTGGCTCGGTTGCTTTTAACTGGATGTTTAGACTGTTCTTTCCTTTTTGTGGTTTAAAAGCATTTTCCTATGAGCTGGGGATATTAAAGGCTGTCAAAAGCCTTTTTTCCTATGAGCTGTGTTTACTCAAAGCTGTTAAAAATCTCTGAGGCAGGCACAGGACCCATTTCCCCGAACTTGCAGATCGCCAGAAAAGAGAAGTGTATTTACATAGTTAATGCACTTATTCATCTGATTTAACTTCCCCTGGCTGCTGCAGATGAGTTTTGTGAGTAAATATTTGCAGAAGACCCCTGGGCTCTGGGGAAAATATATAAATGGCACGTAAGGACTTTCCAACCAGCTTGGATCTCGGCAAATCCGAACAAAGAAATGTTTTCAAGCTCAGAGCCCAACCCGAGCTTGGTGTGTCGGAGCCGGTTTTATCCCGTGCTTCCCAAGCTTCGGGATGAATCCCCTCCGGGGTGGCTGGAACAAAGACCCCGCCTTGTCCCCGCCGGCTTTGGCTGGGCGGGCGGGCTGAGCTCTGCAGCACAAGGGCTCCTCTGTGCTCCCTATTCCCTGGCAACTTCCAAGAACACCCGTCTCCCCCGCTCCGCTCGCTGCCATCTGTCATTCCTCCGCCGGGATTCCTGGTGCCCTTCCTCGGGATGAAGGGCTGGGAGCGGAGGGGAGGGGGCCGGTGGGCGTGTGCCGCCCGGAGGTTGCCTCTGCTGTCACCTTGTCACACAAAGGGGAGAGGCACGGGCGCGGAGGGCAGGGAGGGTCGGTCCGCTATGGCGTCACCGGGGGTGGCTGCAGGCGAATGAGGTGGCTGGGAAAAGGGGGTGGCAGGGGGGGAAAAGGTGCTGCTCCGTGGATGTTCCCCCTGCCCTGAGAGCGGAGAGGGGGTGAAGGTGAATTGCTGGGGTTTGGCGTGGCTGGAAATGCCTGTCCTTGGAGTGAGGGAGAGGGATGGAGCGGCCGATTCCCCCGTGTCCGTGCACGATGCTGTCATTGTCCCTCACCTGAGTCAGGGTGGCATCGGAGGCTGCCGGGACCTGCCACCCAGAGACGCCGAAACCAATTAGCGTTAGGACTCTTACCTGCTCATCTTATCTCTGTTCTGGGCTTATCTGGCTCTCTAATTATTTCGGAGAGCTCAGCGGGGCCCCAGGCCAAGAGGGAGTGCGGTCGGCGAGGTACCTGAGCGAGCTGTGTCCTATTTAGCAGATCCTGTTTTCCTTGCTGTAACCTCTACCCTTCAGAAGCAGGTCTGTGGGGGAGGAGGAGGAGGACGAGGGTGACGAAACCCCCGGGGGCAAAGGGGCTGCTGTGGCTGAGCAGCCCTCCTGAACTTCCCCTTGCTCCAGGCAGAGCGAGAACTCAGCAGGTTGGGTAAAAGCGGCGCTCAGCACGTGGCCGCTGCAGCTGCAGCCCCGCTCGCAGCTCGGCCCTCCCCGTGGGGGTGAGGGAGCTGCAGGGCCGGTTTTCAGCTCGGCCCCCCGTTCCCGGAGGTGGGAGGGGGATGAAGAGCAGCGTTCCCGGCCCGGTGCTGCGCTTGCAGTGGTGCAGGGCTGGCCCCGGCCCTGGGCTCTGCGGGAGCTGGCAGCTCTCCCCTAATTAAATTTCTCACACGCCACGGCCCCGCAGCAGCGCCGGGTGATGCGGCTCGGCAAAGGCACCTCCACGTGCTCCAGCCCTGAGGAGGGTGAGGGGACAGATCTCTGGGGCTGGGCAGGGCCAGGCTCTCTCCAGGAGGGATCCATCCCTGCCTGCAGCACAGGGGCACAGCAGGAAATTGGTGCTTGGAAAAATCTTTGCATCTCTCAGCCTTGCCGCCCTCACCAGTACCATGCCCTGGGAGTCTGATACCAAAAGTCTTATTTGACTGGTTTTCAGTGAATTTGGGAACATCTGGAGTCTCCCTGCATCCACCAGATCCAGGGAGAGCCCTGCCTTCCCTGCAGGTCCCTGACCACTCCGCTGTTTTGCCCCCCAGTCCCTCGCTGCCCGGTTTCCCAGTAAGAAATAGGTGAGGGGATACTGTGAACTGGGAAAAAATTGAACCAGGCTTAGGTGGCACAATCCTGAGCTCAGACCTGCAGACAAAGAAACGGTGTCAGCCTGTCTTGGTGCTTTGGAGCTCCTGGTTTAATAATTCCCACTCCTGGGGCCTTGGACAGGGTGACTGGGGCGCAGAGTTCTGCAGCTCTGCCTTCTCTGGGGCTTCGGCCCCAGTTCTGCCTTATTTTGTGTCCCCGATAGCCCAGCGCAGTGAGGGGGGCAGGAAGGGATTTGCTTTCCCCAAGGATCAGCACGGTTCCATGGGCTCCTGGAGCCCTCCCAGCAGCCAGCAGAGGTGGCCAGCTCTGGGTCCCTGTGGGCAAGTGGCCACTGCAGAGCGCTCCTGACTCCACAGGATTCCCTCCTCTTCGGGAGCCCGGAGCAAAGGTCAGCTCCACACCGCTCAGAGCTCAGATCCTTTTTGCTAACAAAGCCTTTGCCCCATTCCCTTTGCAGCTGCCCCGGGGGCATCTCCTGGCTGCGGCCCTTCCCCGTATCCCAAGGGAGGGAGATCCCGGTGCCGCGTTCCCCCTCGGCTCGGAGTCCCCGGGAGTGGGAGTGAGCTCGGCAGCCGGGGCTGGCGCAGCGCTCCAACCCCGCACGCCGCGTTCTCATCATCCCTTCCCTCCCCATCCTCCTCCCGCCTCCCTGCGTTTTTCCACCTCTGAGCGCTGACCTCCCTGGGCTCGGCTTTGGCAGAGGTGCGGCCCCGTCAGCACGGATCCCGCGTTCCCCCGTGGATCTGCATCCCGCCGTCTCCCGCAGCCGGGGGGCGATGGCGGCGGCGCGGGGGCCATCCCAGCCTGGCTGTCTCCTGACCGGAAAGTCACCGAGCATCGGGAAAACGCTGAGCGTGGCAAGGAGCCTGCGGGCTGGCTCGGGCTGCTGCAGCCCGGGGCCTTTGCAGCAGCTCGGCTGTAGCTGCTGCCACGCTCAGGAATTTGTCCCTGCTCACCGGCACGTGCAGCAATCCAAGGAAAACTCGGATGCTGGCGTTGGCGCCGTGCAGTAGGATGGGGTCTGGCTGTTTAATTAGTCCCAGCTCATTAACAAGTGAAGGGGAATGGGTCCTGAGATCAGCAGGTCCATTAGGGAAAAGGGAGGTTATACAAGTGATCCTTGGCTGCCTCGACTGTGTGAGCTGGCTCCAGCCTGCCCCGGGATACAGCGGGCGCTTGGAATGGCAGTTCCAGGAATTGGCCTGGGCTGCCCGGAACAGCTCCTGGGCTTTGCTAAGCTCGGCTGCCTCCTTGCCTGGGGAAAGCTGCGTCAGCAGGGCTGGCTGGGAGCTGGGAGGGCTCTGCGAGGAGCTCTCCGTGCCCCTGGTGCCGTGGGGCTGTGTTCCCTCAGAACCTTCTGGAAAGGGCTCCAGGGATTTTGGATAAGGAATGGAGGGACAGCACAAGGGGGAATGGCATCATACTGCCAGAGGGCAGGGTTAGATGGGATATCGGGAAGAAATCCTCCCTGTGAGGGTGGGGAGGGGCTGGGATGGAATTCCCAGAGAAGCTGTGGCTGCCCCATCCCTGGAAGTGTCCAAGGCCAGGCTGGATGGGGCTTGGAGCAACCTGGGATAGTGAAAGGTGTCCCTGCCCAGGACAGGAGGTGGGATGGGATGGACTTTAAGGTCCCTTCCAACCCAACCTATTCTGGGATTTGTGGCAAAACAAGGGATTTTGGGTGCCAGCAGCAGCTTTCCCTCTTCAGTGACAGCATCTCCGCTTTTTTTTGTGGTCCCATGGTGTGAAACATCTTTGTAGGACACTTTCCCATGAAGCTCTCGGAGCATCACCATTTCCAGGAGAAAGCTGCTCGCTTTCCCAGCAGTGCTATTTTCTCCTTTTCACAGGGTTGGGGGATGCTGGGAGCAAGAAAATGTTGGTTGGGGGAAGAAAAAAAAAAAAGAAAGAAAAATATGTTTTGCTGTGCGCAGATTGAAAAAGGAGAAAAGCAAACCAAACAAATGGAGTGAATCACAGCCACCTCCTGTTGCAAGAGCACGACACAAAAACAACAGGCAGAGGAGGACTAATGGAAGTTGTGGCTGGAAAAGGGAGCCAGATGCAAATTCCTGACCAGCTTCCCAGCTCTGTGCCAGGCCTGGGGCTGATGTGGGGACAGCAAATTGGCCTGGGAAGGTGTTCTGCAGTGGATGCAGTCAGATTTTATGCCTTAAATGGGACAAACTAAATTTAAACCTGAGTGCTTGAGTACAAACTAAATCTAAATTTGAGCACAAAATAAATCTAAGTGCCGAGTACAAGCTGCTTTTTAAGGAAACTTGTATCCAGAAAAAGGGCTGGAAGGTGAGGTAGGACGGGGAAATGGTTGGGTTTTTGCAGCCACCTCCATCCCATGGCATGTGGCTATTCCTGGCTGCTCCAAGAATAGGGCTCATTCCTCCTGTTGGGCACTGTTTTCCTGTCAATCCCAGCTCCACCCAGAATGCCGTGGGAGTGCCACAGGAGCTGGATGTGGAAGCATCTGCCACCAGCTCCGATAATTCCGGAGCGCTTTAGGTGTGGAGGGACAGGTTTTGGATGAAAAATCCTGCCCTTGGCAACAGCTCTGCTTCTGGAACTTGTCCCCTCCCCAACCTGAGCCCTGCTCATGGGGTCAGTGCCCTCCTGCAGCACTGATTCCATGTCTAATCACCCACTGGAGTTAAATATTCCTGTCTATCCAGCGTGGTGTCGTGGGAGGGAGAGGGCACTGCAAGTTTAAGGAGTTGTAGGAGTTTTCTTGGGGAATTTATGGCCAGTTCCAGCCAGACACCTGCCCTGGGGCTGCTGGCAACAACCCTGGCCACGGCTTTGCTCGTATCTTGGAGTTTTGGGAAGTCTGATCCAAGTGTCTGGTTTCAAATTCCTGCCCATGAGGTTTTCCAAGTCCGAGAAATGCGGAGCTGCAGCCAAGGCTGGATGTGAGGGGAATGGGGATCTTGTGCTGGGAAGGGCTCCACGGCATTCCCTGGCACAAACCCGAGAGGTCCCAGGGCTGGGACCTACCTGATGCTCGTTCCAGGTGTGGGAAGCCTCCAGGAGCAGGAGGAGGCTTGGGAAGGGCATGGCAGGGCCCTTCCCAATCCAGAGAGGAAGCGCCTCGGCCACACGCTGTGTTCTCCAGGGATAAAAACTCTGGAGCCACGGATCCTCCCACCTTGCAACCTGCCTGGGGAACTTCCCAGGCTGCCTTGCCCTCTGCCCACCCCTGTGCTGGGAGAACCTGCCTGGGCAGGGATTTCCAGCTGCAGGAGCTGGGATGTGGGAGCCAATGAAGCGGGGTGGTTTGGCTGGTGGATTCTGGTGGAGCTGCTCGGGGCAGTTTTTATCCCCTGAAAGGCCTTTGATGGCAAATCAATCCCTGGCTCTGACTTTCCCGGTGGGAGGGGCTCCCAGCTCCTGCTGAAGCCGTCCTTTGTTGCGTTGACACAACATCCAGCGGAGGTTGTGCCATTGTTCCGCTGACCGCAGGATAAAATTCCATAATCCCAGCTTCCGCCAGCAGCACGGCACGGCTCGGCACTGTCACCACGGAGCAGAGCCTTTGGGAAGCCACACAACCCGGCTCTGAATGCAGCCCCTGCAGTCCCGGGGTGCTCCGGGGCCGGTTGGGAATGCCGTATCCGCCGGATGACAGGAATCCACGGAATCAAAGGCTCCGGCCTCGTCTCGCGGCTCCAGTGCTGCAGGATTGTGGGGGGGAGCGAGCAGGGGGGAGTGGGGCCGTGTTAGTATGCAGGGAATACTCTGCTGTGCCTGCCAGGGGGGGATTTTGTGTTTAATCAGGAGAAATCCAGCATTCCTGGAGCGCGGGGCGAGCAGAGCCCCACGGTGCTGCTCCTGTTCCCTGGCTTTGATTCCAGGGCTTCTTGCTCCCGGGATACAGGTTAGGGGTCTATTTTGTTGCTTGCTGAGTGGGTGTTTGGGATCACTGCTGGTTCCAGCTTAGAGAGGGGATTTTCCCCTCCCCCATTCCTGCCCCATTTCACCCCAACGCCGCTGCCAAGGTGCTCCCAGGAATGGTTAATGTGCCAGGATATTTCCTTCTGGAGCAAAACTCCAAGAAGCACAATTGTCTGGTTGGAGAGCGCTCTGCCTGCCGGGCATTGGGATTGCACAGAGGCTGAGAGCTTTTATAGGATGGATCCCTGTGATAATGCAGGCTCCATTGTTTGCCCGGCTCCAGAAAAGCTGTGGATGGCCGGGATCTCTCCAGGGCAGAGTGAGCGCCCCGTGAGTGCAGGAGCTGCAGGAGCAGGGGGGGAAAAAGCCAGGGAAAAGCAGGATACGCTGTGTGGAGGCGTTTGGCCGAGGGTGGAAAAGCCCCACCAAGGGGAGGATGTTGATGTTGCTGGTCCCTCAAAGCCTTGCCCTTCCTTTTGGAGCGGAGCTCGGAAGCCTTGGGGGAGGCAGAGATAAGAAAAGAAAAGATGACACGGAGGTTTCTTGGCGGGTGATGAATCTCCCGAGTGCTCATCTCCAAACTGCCTCGGGGGCACAGCAGGAGGAGAAAACCCAGGTGAAACTCCGGGGCCGTGCCTTGCTGGGATCTCGAAATGAGGTGGAGATTGTGAGATGTGTCAGGCTGTGGGGCTGGGCTGGGGGAACAGGGGGGATCCTGTTTCACACCTCTTTTTTTCTGGGTTTCCCGTAAGCTCCCAGACCCCTTAGTGGGGTTTTAGGGCTGTGTCCCCCCTGATCCCTCTTCCCCCACCTGTGCTGCCCAGTGCTGGTTCCCTGAGCGAGGGGATGGAGCTTTCCCCTAATCCCAGATGGAAATTGGAAAGGAAAGCAGCCCACAGCCCAATCCCTTCCTCCCAGCTCGGCCTCTCTCGGGAACTGCAGCTTTTCCTTCAGGATGGAGGGAACGGGAAAATTCCAGTCAGGGCTTTTACCCGCTCTGGGCTGATGATGGGAAAGCACTTTGGAAAACCATTTAACCCGCTCCATCCTTTCTGGGCACGCTGCTGGGATGCATCTGTGGGAAGGCCTGGCCAAAGGGAAGGCGGCGCTGTGACCACGGCGTTGGTGCCGGACCTGGCCCGTGCCCTTCCCTGCCCCAGGGAAAGGGAGAGGCTTTGGAATGCGTAGGAGGTGATGGATGCCTGCAACAGGACTCGCTGATCCACGTTCCAGACTCGGGGTGGGATGGACACGAGCTGGGGGGCTTCCCTCGGAGAACAGGAGCAGGGAATGTGTCTCACTTCAGCAGGAAACATTTTTAGCCCTCTGGCTACCTGATTTCCATGGCTGCTCCCCAGTCGAGGCACAGAGGAGTTTTGGGGGTCTCTCCTCCTTTTAGGGAGAGGGGAGAGCAGCAAAGCACCAACCCCTCCCGAGCTCTGTGCCAGGCACCAGCTCATGGCCACGCTCCCAGCCAGCTCCAAGCTGAGTAGGAAGGGAACAGGGAGGGAGTGAAAGTGGGACTAGGATGGTATTTGGCCCCGGAGAAAGCTCTTGGGGGAATGGGACAGAAACCTGGGGGTGTTGGTTCTGCTCTTTTGCTTCCTTTGAGAAATGACTCAGTTGGAGCACGAGTTGAACCGAAACAGTGAGGGGCTGCCCTGTTTGATCCCACAGCCTTTCCAAGCCTCCCCTTCTCCAGAGGATCCTCAGGGAGCAAGGGCCCCGCTCCTGGGGTGCAGCTTGGTGGGGTGCAGGTGGCAGGAGCCGGGGACAGGAGGGAGCAGTGGGGAGGAAGTGGTCTCCCCCCTCCCCACGTTTCTTGCCATGATTTCATCTTCTTCTCAAAAACCCGTCCACGAGATGTGAAATGTGTCACTTTTCACGAGGTGCGGTGGTGGTGGCATCTTGGGGACCTTGCAACCCACAACCCCTGAATTATTCCGTGGCAGCTCGGAGCAAACCTCCCCGAAATGTTCCTCCTGGGTCGTGTCATTTACAGTCAGATTGTTCCTATAAAAAACCCCGTTGCTGCAGGCTCTGCCAGGTCCCAGAAGCCCCTCAGGCTGCCTGAGGCATCCATCCCATGGGAAGGGGATGCTCCTGGGCGAGCAGGGCTCTGGGGAGCACCTCCCTGTCCCCGCTGTGGCTCCCTGGTGTCACGTTGTTCCCTCGTGTCGCTTTGTTCCCTTTGCGCAAAGTCACGCCGGGAGGAAAACTTAGCACAGCGGCTCCTTGGAGACACATTTCCTCTTCCTGAAATGCCTCAATTCGGGAATTTATAGATCATCTAAAAAAGAAAAGTGCAGCTTGGCTCCCTTGCTGGCTTCTGTGGTGGAGCTGGGCAGGAAGGAGCGCGTGGCTCTGGGATGGCAGCGCTGGGGTGAGTCCAGTCCTGCTCCAGGGATGGAGGGACCCTTGGCAGCCCCGTGGGATGTCCCCATCCCTCTGGGGCGGGTGCTGGGACTCCCCTAGGGGAGACGGTGGAGCAGGTAGGAAATCCAGGGATTGTCCTCCTGGCCTGGCCCGAGGGAATGACGAAACTCCAGCTGCGTGGCAGAGTGACGTGGCAGCTGGGATTGAGTCCTGACCCCAGCGGGGGTGACTAAGGCAGCGGACCTGAATCACATTCCCGGGACAACGGTGGGTCCGGGCTGCCCGTCACGCATCCTGCACGCACTGGGGAAGCGGGAGCGGAACAGGGATCGGTGTCATCGCGTCCAGACGGCTCCCGTTTTCCCAAAAGCGGGATGATGTGAGCAGCCCGGGGCACGCAGCCCTGACTCAGAGCCGGGCCCGCGTTGCCGCGGGATGAGGGCACAGGTGCAGGGAAGGCATCCAGGGGACACTCCCACGTTCCCAGCCCTTGAGTCAGCTCGGAGGAGGCAGCTTTTCCCGCCGCCAATCCCAGCCGGATTGCGCCGCTAGCGAGGTCGGAACGTGTCAGGGCTATTGGAAGAGGAAGGAAGGAATAGAAGCCGGGGAGCGCGTGGAGCGGGAAGGGGTGTGAGCGGCGGCGGAGGCAGGAGCGTGCCCGCCGTGGGATGCTCGGGCGGCGGAGCAGCTGGCGGTGCCATCGGGGCCACCGTCACTGACAGCGCTCCGACGCCTTCCAGCGACAATTCCCGGCGGGATCGCCCGGGCGCCGGGAACGCGGCGGCTCCGGGGACTTGGCTGCCTTCGCCGCGCTGACAGGACCCGGCAGCGCGCCGCTTTCGATCCCGATTTTCCGTGGCCCAGCCCCGTGTCCCCGTCCTACGGCGGCAGCGGGAGAGTTTGGGATGGCGCAGCTTAGCCACGGGCAGCGCAGGGGCTGTGGTGGGAGCAGGCAATTCCAGGGAGCAGGAGAACTCCATACCCTGCTCCCCCACCTCATATTCCAAGGTGGCTCCCACTTAACAAGGGCAGCAAGGAAAGGACCTGCCCCTTGCCTGCACCAGCTCCTGGAACCCAGCAGGTTCTGCTCTCATCCCGCTTCCATTTTCGTTTCTCCCACGCTCTGTTTCAATTCCTGATTTTAACGTGTTGGCCCCAGAGCTGGTTGGAGCCATCACCTCCATTCCAGGGAGACACCAGCGGAGCCTCACCCACTCCCGGTGCTGGGAGCCGCGCGAGCCGGTGACTCAGGAGTGTCTGGGATGCCGGAGCCGGCTGCCAGCCGGGAATGGTGGAGTGTGGAGAGGGAAGCAGGGCTGAGTCAGCCCCAGCTGGGCTGGGAGTGCAGTGCTGGAGTTTGCCTGCTCCTCTGCTCTGGACCTGGGATGAGGTCTGGGATGCTCTGGGATGCTCTGGAATGCCGTGGTGCTGCTGATGGGGCTCCTGGACCCACAGGGAGCCAGCGAGCCACTGGCTGTGTCCCCGAAGCTGTGTCCATGTCACTCTCCAGATGGGAAGCGGGATCTCTCCCTTCCCTGCCCTCAGCTCATCCGGAGCATCTCCCTGTTCCCAGCCCTCCTGCTCCCTTACCTCACCCCCCAGGCATCCTTCCGAGATGCACCGGGCTCCCTTTCTCCCTGCTTTAATGCTATTCCTCCCCTTCCCTCTGGCGTGGAGCTGTCCCGAGCACAAAGCCGCCCTTTCTCCCATTCATCCTGCCGGAGCGCGGACATTTCCATGGACAATCGTGCCATTGATTCCTGCACTATCCGTGGGCTGGCAGCAAATGCCAGGCAAAGGCACTCGGGCAAAGGGACCGGCGGGGTCAGCCAGGCTCTGGAATGAGCCCTGTGTCTCCTGGAGCTCCGGGGTTGGATTTGGGATGGAGGGTGACGGCAGGGTCAAGCCTTTCCCCTTCCAAGGGGACGAGCCTTTCTCTGCAGTGTCAAAAAGCAGCTTTGGACTTGCTAGGAGAGACATGTCCCACTCTTTGGAGACATGGCCCCATCCCTGGAAGTGTTCAAGGCCAGCTGGATGGAGCGCTGAGCACCCTGGACTAGTGGAAAGTGTCCCTGGAACTTTAAGCTTTAAGGTCTGGATGATCTTTGCCTCCTGATCCCCAGCTCTTGAGGCCGTTCATACCCCAGACCCCCAGCATGGGGGCACAGGGCTGCTCCCCCATCCTGCCAGAGGAGAAGCAGAGCCCAAGGGGATCAAACCATTTCCCTGATCCGAGCTGTTGGACACAGAGCAGGGCTTAGGACCAGCTTTGCAGGGCTGCCCCAGAGGCAGAGGGAGCCCAGGACCCGCTCTTGGCAGCACCTCTAAAGCCTCCCTTCCCGAGGCAGTGAGATCAGGCACAGCGGTGGGCCCTGGCTGGCAGAGCTGTTTACTCTCAGCTCCGTGATTCACAGCGGGCCCTGGGGAGCTGCAGGATAAATAACACGGGAATAACAACACTGGAATAACACGTTGGCGCCGACCAAGCGATTGTTTAGGGCTCGTTTGTTTTCGGCTCTTCGGAGGGCAGCGTGGCCTTGCAGGTTGGCACGGCTCTCTGGGCTCAGGGAATGTCGGGAAGAGCCTCTGAATGAGCCCAGAGGTATCAGGATCAGGAGGGGGAGGTGGAGGAAGAGGAGCAGGAATGGCTGCGGGTCGGGATTTGCCTGGATTAGCAGCAATTTAGGGGCTGGAGGTTTCGAAACGCCTTGGTGAGGTCTGGCCAGAGCTGCTTGTGTTGGTGATGGGGTCAAAGGGCTTTAGGGCCTCCCTGCGTGGGCCAAGAGTGGGATTTTGGAGGGCTGCTGGGAAGGGAGAAGGTAAAAAGGGGATTAGTCCTCTCCTGGGCAGGTTTAGACTGAGCCCGTGGCTGAAGGCAGAGGAGCTGCAGAATCACTCCGGAGGACTCCGTGCCAGCTCCTCCAGCACAGGCTCAGCAGCTCCTCCGAGTCCTTGGACACGGGAGAGGCACGGGAAGGCTGGGCAGGGCACGGGGGCAAGCAGGGACCGGGATCCAGCCGGGCATTCCTGGCCGAGGGTCTGGGAAGGGGCACACGGAGGTGATGCCTCAGTTCTGGCCCCACTGCACAGCCCTTGCCAAGCAGGACCTGCGGGGTTTTGGCAGCTCCCCCGAGCCCCAATGGGAAAACCCTGCTTGTTTAACCCCACAGGGATCAGAGATCCCAAGGAGGAGCAGAGTGGAGCATAAACCCACAAATCAAGCAGGGATTCCGTGCTCCCAGTGACCTCTAATGAATCTTTTTCCCTCTTGGCCGTGCGGAGCAGAGGGGAGTGCTGGCCCGGGCAGGGATTGTCCTCTGCCATGGGACAGGCCCTATAAATAGAGAGGGACACGTGCCACTGATTACCCGGGGCCGGCAGCCAGCTCCAGAGGCAGAGCCTTTGTCTGAGTGCCGGGAGCACTCGCCGGGAGAGAGGCCCTTCCCTCTGGGGAATGGGAAAACAGGGAATGATGAACACGCGGTGCCAGAGCAGAGGGCAGCCCTGATCCGTGGAGCCTTTTCCCCCTTGGAGGAGCCATCCCTGCACACCACAGCAGCTTGGGCTGCCCAGGGGTGGCTGCAGGACCGGGGGACCCCATGGAGGGACAGCAGACACCCCAGGGGGGGGACAGTCCCACCTGCCACTCAGGGCCAGCCCCCCCACCCGAGCTGGCCACGCAGAGGGGCACGGAGGGTGTTTGTAGGGAGGAGGAGCTGGAAAACCAGACTGTGAAAGAGGAAGGAAAGAGGGGCACAGAGGGTGTTTGTAGGGAGGAGGAGCTGGAAAACCAGACTGTGAAAGAGGAAGGAAAGAGGGGCAGACGGGGAGTGCCTGTCCCAGCTGGGCCCATCTGCAGCCCCCGGTGTGATGTCCGGGGCCTTGCAGCCACTTTTTGTTCCCATCTGGAGCAGGGAGTTGTGGCTTTAGGTGCACCTTTCCCCTCTCACACCTGGGCTCTGGCCCCGAGGCTCCAAACCCTGTCCAGGGTTGGAGAGGGAGCCCCCCATCCCAAAGCTGGGAGGCAGGAGGCTGTGGGATGCTGGAAGGCAGCGCTCAGAGCCGGGTCTGAGGCGCTCCGAGCTCCCACTCTCCTCCCACTGCAGCTCCTGCACCATTCCCCTGCTTCCTCCTCTCCATTGTGGAGCTCTCCCATCCCCT
Source organism: Ptilonorhynchus violaceus (assembly GCA_013397565.1). NCBI lineage: Eukaryota > Metazoa > Chordata > Aves > Passeriformes > Ptilonorhynchidae > Ptilonorhynchus > Ptilonorhynchus violaceus. The sequence continues at coordinate 31,319 of VZRJ01005626.1, forward strand.
GGGGCTCGGGGCACAATAGCTGGAGCTGGGATCTGCCTTTCCCTGCCCGCCTGGTACCGGGCCAGCCCTCCCAGTGGGCCCCCAGCCCTGCGTCCTTGTTTTCCTTGTTTTCCTTGTTTTCCTCACGGCTCCAAGGGCACGGGAAGGGAGGGGATCGGCGGGGCCGGCCGTGGGCGCTCCCCACGACAGATCCCTGACAAGTGTGCTGTCCCTAGGTGCCAAGGAATATGTGTTCCCTCGGAGTGAGAAGTTCCCGGTGTTCTTCCACCGGGAAAACACCTCCTCCATCTTCGTCGGGGGCGAGGGGAGGCTTTACTACTACGACTTTGCAAGCGGCGAGAACTACACGGTGAGGGTGCTCTGCTCACGGGTTTGGCTTCAGAACCCCATCAGAAGTGTCCAGGCTCCATCTCCCAGCCCAAATTCCAGGCCTGGAGCAGCCTGGTCCTGCCCAGCCGGCCCCATCCAGCCGGGAAGCCACAACATCAGTGTAAGGAATGGCTGCAGAAGGGAGAAATCTCCTGCGTTAGCCATGCGTGGGTTTTTCCCCGGAAAAACCACCATGGCTGCTTTTTCCCAGCCTTTGCTGCCCCGGAGGGAGGATTTTTCCAGCAAATGATCCTTTTCCAAGTGTGAGGAGTGATACTCAGACCACGTCACTGGGGAGAAGCTGCGTTGCCATTCCTTTCCGCTTTGGAGCTTTTCCTCCAAAGCAGGAAGCTCTGAGCCAGGCATGGATTTAAGAGAGCAGGAAAACCCCGCAGTTGGCATCATCCTGACCCCTTCCTGTCCTTCTCAGTCACTGCCTGAAGTTTGGGCCCAAAATACTCCCCTTGATGTTCCCGGAATGCCACGGTTCCTGTCCCCACCACCCACTTCTGGATACCCACAGTGACAAATCCTCTTCCCGAACCCTCTTCCCAAATCCCCTGGAGAGCAGCCCAGGCTGGCTGCCAGTCGTGCCTGCCGCTTTGGCCTTGCTTCCTCGCTTCTCCCCATCACTTCCAGGGATCCAGCCCGGCCTTCCCAAGGGCTTCCAAATGGCAGGGGTGCAGGACAAGGACACTTTGCAGTGTTTATTGACCTTGTAGCTCGCTGAGCCCACGTCTGTTGGCTTTTAGAGAGGAGAAATTAAAGCATTTTCCTCTCTTTCATCCTAGGAACTCTTCCCAGTGAACAACGAAGGACAGTGCGTGATGTCTGGGAATTCGGTAGGAACAGCGGGATGGGGAAGGGCTGGGGTAGAAGGAGCTGCATGTGCTCCTCACATCCAGCAAGATCCAGGAACAAACTGGGAAGCCACGTGGTGCCAGGGGCTTTGCTGTGTCACTCACAGGCTCCTCTTCCCCCCTGGCAGGAGGACAGCAGGAATTACCTGACCCTGGTGGAGCAGTACGGGGACGGGCTCTTGGTGTGTGGGACCGGTGCCTGCGCTCCCACCTGCTGGAACGTGGTACGAGCCCTTCCCTCGGCTGGGTGGGCCAGGAAAACCCCTGGTCTCACCCCTCAGGGGTGGATCTGGCACCTGGTCCCGCTCAGGATCCCTTTCTGTCCCTCCCCAGACACAGAGGAAGGCGAGCCCGCCGTGGGATGGGAGAGGAATCGCTCCCTTCACCCCGGACTCCAACACCCTCGTCGTCGTCGATGGTGAGTCTGGTGTTTTCCCATTTTCCCGTTTTCCAGTGGTTGGGCTGTGCACAAAGGCTCCCTGTGACAAGAGAGCTGTCCCCTGCTCTGGTTGGCCTTAGCCCTCCTTGTTTTCTCCCCATGGAAATGCACATCCCTCTAGGACAGAGCATGGCACGAGGCTGGACATTCCCACCCAGGGCGTGGGATGGAGTGTCTGTGTGGGAGGAACAGCCGGGAATCAGGAATGGGTTGGGTTGGGAGGGACCTCAGAAGGAGGGTCCTGCATCAATCCCATTGCTCTGGACCTGGCATGGGGACAGGTGAGGATCCTCCCCAAGAATCTGTCCCTGCCACCCTTTAAGGAAAAGGATTGGGGGCGGATCCTGTCAGGACTGAGTTCCTTGTCCATATCCCCCATCTCTGCGAGTCCACGTGCCCAGGAAGTCCTGGCTTCTTTCACTCCTCCTCTCACCCATCCTTGTGCCCCGCCTCCCTATCCCACAGGCCGGGACATCTACTCCACGGTCAAGAAGAGCCAGCAGAACGGGAAGATCCCGCGGTTCCGCCGAGTCCGAGGGGGGGGAGAGCTCTACACGAGTGACACGGTCATGCAGAGTGAGTGGGGGGACATTCCCAAAGGGGGGGTCAGCTGGACTCTGTCACCCCACAGCTGGGAGGGGAACGTCCTCTCTGCCCAGCTGGGGCAGAAGAAGCTCCAGAGCTTCTTGTTTGGGGCTTTCAGTCACCCTGGAGCTGCAGTGGGGGTGATCTGGGACCCTCGTGCCAGGGAGGAGGGACCCAGCTGTCCCCTCCAGCTGGGGGAATTCACTGCTTCACTTCTGCCATGAAACAGTGAGGAAGTGGCTTCCACTTCCTCAGGGGGTGGGGAAATGAGGCTGGCAAGTCCCCTCTTGCATGGCAGAAGGAAATAGGGTTGTGAAAAGGTGCCCTGTGACTTTGGGCAACTTCCAGTCCGGGCAGGGGCTCTTTCCAAACCCCCAGGCAGGGTGAAACCCCGAGGCAGGGACACGCTGGGCTGTGCAGGGGGCAGGGTGGGGGCACAGAGAAGGGACCCTCCTCCACTTCCATGGGTTTGTGTTGTCTTCCCGGTGACACTGGGAAATGGGAGATTGTTGGAATAAAGAATTGAATCAAAATGACACCAGGATAACACAAAACCTGTGCAGGAAGGGGGAAACCAAACCAAACCTGAGAGCCCCAGGGCTGCCAGACTGATCCCTGGAGATTCCCTGCCATGGAAACACCAGGGTTGCCAGGCTGATCCCTGGAGATTCCCTGCCATGGGAACACCAGGGCTGCCAGGCTGATCCCAGTGCCCACAGGTGGCTTTTGGGATGAAATCCCTGTGGCCCAGGCCGAGGTTTCCTGACACTCCCTTCCCTTTGCAGACCCTCAGTTTGTCAAAGCCACCACGCTGAGGCACGAGGAGCCTCACCAGGACAAGATTTATTACTTCTTCCGGGAGGACAACCCGGATAAGAGCCCCGAGGCTCCCAGGAACATCTCCCGGGTGGCCCAGCTGTGTAAGGTACCTTGGGAACGGGGTGGGGTGGGCAGGAGAGCTCCAGGGGTGGCAAAGGGATGTGCCAGCTCACCTGGCCCCCACACAGAGTTTGTGTGGGGCACAGCCATTCCTTTGGCCTCCTAGGGGAGAGAATTCCCTGTTGTGTCTCGCTGGGATGTCAGTGCCCCGCATCAAATGGAGCATCCCCCAGTTCCCCATCCACGATTCACCCCTCCAGACAGGGATTTCGGGGTATCCTCTGCCAAACCCTGACTCCCTTCCCTGCTTTCCCCGTCCCCCAGGAGGACAAAGGAGGGACCAGCTCCCTGTCAGCTTCCAAGTGGACCACGTTCCTGAAGGCCACGCTGATCTGCGTGGACCCGGTCACCAAGGGCAACTTCAACTGGCTGCAGGACGTGTTCTTCGTGCCCGCGGGCGACTGGCGCCGCTCCAAGGTCTACGGGCTCTTCACCAACACCTGGTGAGGGGCCTGCCGGCAGGGAAGGGGCTGGTCCATCCCAAACCCCTCCTCCCAGCCCTCGGTTCCCTCTGGAAAGCAGCCGGAGCAGGCGCGGTGACTCGCCCCGGCTGTAGGGGGTGGCCGGTGTCGCCTGAGCCGCTGTTTGTCCCCTCAGGGGAAGCTCTGCCGTGTGTGTCTATTCCTTTGGGGACATCGACGCCGTGTTCCGCACGTCCCGGCTCAAAGGCTACGGCGGCCCCAACCCGGAGGTCAGACCTGGCCAGGTGAGCTGGGGGGAAGAGCCGCCCCACGGGAGGTGTTGGGGGGGTCCCGAGGCCGGGAGGGCCGGTCCTGCCCTGCCCCTGCAGCTCTCGGGGCGCCTGGGGCAGAGGGGGGGACACGGGGCAGCCGCTGAGAGGATCGGGAAGGATCTGAGCCTTGGGAATGAAGAAGGCTGGATAAGGTCGGGTGCTTCATGGAAAGCTCAGGGAGACAGGATCTGACAGGCACCTGGCACGGGCAGAGCCACAACACCCCCGGGGCAGCGCTGGGCCACCTCCTCGGGGCTGAGCTGTCCCTCCCCTGCGCTCTGACGGTGCCTTTTGTCCCCCGTGCCCGCAGTGTGTCCCCTCGGGGCAGCACACCCCGAGCGAGACGTTCAAGATCGCCGACAGCCACCCCGAGGTGGAGGAGCGGGTGGAGCCGCTGGCGCCGTGGCGGAGCCCGCTGTTCCATAACAAGCACCGCTACCGGAAAATCGGCGTGCACGAGGTGGCCGCGGGCGACGGGAAGCGCTACACCGTGCTCTACCTGGCCACAGGTACCGGCGCCGCTCCCGGAGCCGGCAGGGCCCCCGGGGGAGGGAGGCGGAGCGCGGCAGGGGCGGCGTGCCCAGCCCGGCATATGTTCGTGCAGCGGGACGAGCTGCCAAGTGCCGAGCGCTGCCAAAACGCTTCCAGCCTGGCTGCGTGGGCTCCGAGCAGGATCCCAGGCACCGGGGAGGCGGCCGAGGGGCTGCTTCCATCAGGGAGGGGGGCACGGCCCTGCCCAGGTGTGGGTTTACGCGGTGGAGCGGGAATCTTTTCCAATCTTTTCCGATCCTTTCCGCTCCCTCGCTTCCCAGCGCTTCTCCGGGCTGTGCTCATCCGTTCCTCTGCAGTGCTGGGATCTGTTGTCTGGCACTCGTGGAGGGACTTCCAGGGGCTCTTTAAATTCCTGCTCTGTGATTAAAGAGCTGCAGACGGCTCTCAGTGGGTGGCTGGGGTTGGGTTAAGGCCGCTGTGTGCTCCCGTTGCTCTGATTTTCCAAAATCCTGGGTTTAATGCAGCTAACAGCCTGTAGGATCCCACTGGGAAGCCTGATCCAGCAGGGCTGGGCAGGGCAGTGGGATGGACACGGATGCACCCGGGGGGTCCTGATCCCTGCATGAGCCAAGCTTCACCTCCCCCTGGGTGATGGGGGAGAAGGGAGCCACTATTTGGGAAGGGGAGGGTAAACCATGAGGATTCCTGAGCCCTGTTCCCTCAGGATGCTGCTTCCGGGAAAAGTCCCATCCTCTCTGGGTGCCTGGTGTCAGGAATAACGGCAGGCATCTCTTGGCATCATCTCCTCCACTCTTTCTTCCCAGACAAGGGATCCATCCACAAGGTGGTGGAGCTGCCGGACGGGGTGCAGAACATCATGGAGATCCAGGTCTTCCCGAACAAGGACCCGATCCAGTCCATGATCCTGGACCATGCCAGGGTGGGTCTCTGCTTGCTCCAGGGGAAGGAAAACAGGGCTTTAAAATACCATAGCTTTAAAATAACAGCTTTAAAATAATATAGCTTTAAAATCTGGCAGGAGGAAGGCAGGGACAAACAGCTCAGTGCCAGCCCCTGAGTTTGGAAGTAGAATCGTGGAATCATGGAATGGTTTGGGTTGGAAGGGACCTTTAATGATCATCGAGTCCAACTCCCTATAGTAGGGACTCCTTCCACTATCCCAGGTTGCTCCAACCTGGCTTTGGACACTTCAGGGATGGGGCAGCCACAGCTTCTCTGGAAATTCCATTCCACTCCCTCACCACCCTCGCAGGGAGGAATTCCTTCCCAATATCCCACTTAACCCTGCTCTCTGGCAGTGGGAAGCCATTCCCTGTGTCCTGTCGCTCCATTCCTTGTCCCAAGTCCCTCTCCAGCTCTCCTGGAGCCCCTTGAGGCACTGGAAGGGGCTCTGAGGTCTCCCAGAATCCTTCTCTTCTCCAGGTGAACACCCCCAGCTCTCCCAGCCTGGCTCCAGAGCAGAGGGGCTCCAGCCCTGGAGCATCCCAGTGACCTCCCTCCGGCATCTCCACGCCCTTCCTGACCCTCCCCGGGTGTGAGTGGGACACGGGCTGACCTCTCCCTGTGCTCTCCTCCCGCAGGCCGTGCTGTACGTGGGCTCCAGCAGCAGGATCCTGGAGATCCCCATGGATATGTGCCGGGCGTACCGGAACAACTGCCACAGCTGCCTCCTGGCCAGGGACCCCTACTGCGGCTGGGCCAATGGCTCCTGCCTCCCACCGGCCCCCAACAGGTGCGTGGGAGCCCATTCCAGGCCTCCATCCCACGGGAGAAACACCCAAGCCTCAGCATTCCCCGCCCAGGCCACGGCCACGCCTGGGGTTGAGGCGTCCCCAAAAGTTTGGGATCCTCTGCGGGTATCCACCCCTCCCTTGAGGGGTTCTGAGCACCCAACGCCTCTTCCTGCTGCTGGGTCTCACCTTGGTCATCACCAGCCTCCTACCTGGGAATGGGGAGGGAGGGGGTGTTTTCCCACTCATCCCTCTCTTGTGGGGGATTCCTATCCCTGAAATGCCGCTTTCCCGATGTTCTGTTGGTGCTTATTCCCGTTCCCATCCCCTAGGGAGGTGCTTCAGAGCCTGAACTTGGACTCGGGGCGAGAAAACTGCCAGAGAGGGGATGTTAAGGAAGGTGAGTAGAGGTGTAGGACCAGGGGGTGCTGGGAGCAGGAATTGGTGGGTTCTCCAGGCTTTGGGTGGGTTTATGGTGTGAGGTGTTGCTGGGGAACTGGGAATGCTTCTGGAATCAAGACACTAAACTGGAGTTAATGAAAATAATTTTTCTGAGCTGGGTGAGAGGGATTAAACTCTGGGAGGAGAGTCCTGTGGGCTTCACCAGACGTGGGCCGTTGTCTTCAGGGGATTGTTGTAACATTGGAATCGTGGGATGGCTTTTGGGTTGGAAGGGACCTTAAAGACCGCCCAGTTCCACCCCTCCTGCCACATGCACGTCCCCACCCACCCACTTGCTCTTCCCTCGGTGCTTCCCGGGCATCCCTCACCCCCCCTTCCCCCTCTCCCCGCAGCCGAGTACCGGAACATCACGGTGCTCCCCTCGTCCCGTTACTACCTGAACTGCTCCGTGGAGTCCCACTACGCCACCTACAACTGGTACCACGAGGACGTGCTCATCAAGAGCTGCAACACCACGCACCCGCAGCAGGACTGCTTCCACTTCATCCCCAGCGTGGGCCGCGAGCACTACGGCCACTACGTGTGCGTGTCCGAGGAGGACGGCTTCCGGCAGGCGCTGGTCAAGGAGCGCCTCCTCGACCGCCTCCGCTTCCTGTCCCAGAAGGGCCGCGCTGCCGTCGCCGTCGCCCCGGGCTCGTTGGTCCGGCTGCTGCTCGTGCTGGCCCTGCTGGAGCTCTTCCACTGATGGTGGCCCCGCCGGCCCGCCCTCCCTGCCCGCTCCCGGGGCGGGATCCCTGTTTTCTGAGCTGGACGTCGAACCGCTGACTGTCCCCGAGGCGGCGCCTTCTCCATCGCTGGCCTCGCTGGAAGAGCCTCGGCGGGGAGCAGGGTGTGGCTGCGGGGCTCGGGGACACGCGAGGACAGTGGCCGTGGCCCTGGCAGCTCGGTGATCCCGATCCCGATCCCGCCCCGGGCGCGGATGCTCGGCAATGCATGCACCGATCCTCAGGGCACGGCCACTCCTCACGTCGGGAACGTGCATGTGATGAAGGTGAGGAGGAGGAGCCGGCCCTCGGCCTCTGGACTGGGCGATCCGAGCGGGGGCCGCCGCCTCCCGAGGTTTTCGTGGATAACGTTTGGGTTGGCGAGCAGCTGGGACGCTGCCGGCGTCACCCGTGAGTCCCGGTCTGGAGAACTCGAAGGGTTTGGGGCTTTGGTTTGTTGTTTTTTGTTTGCAGCTGGCGTTGGTGTGGGAGGGAGGTCGGGAATTAGCGCCGGAATACCCGCGGGTGCCGGCGCCGAGTTAGGAATTTGCATGGAAAAGGCTTGGAAGGTGACTAGATTTGGGGTGTGGGGAAGGGGACGGGAAGGGCGGGTGGAAGCAGAGCCCAAACCCAACTGGGAGGCGCCGGGAAGAGACGCTGGAAACGCACAAATCCTCTGCAGGCAGCTGAAGGGCATTTTCCGTGGGCAGCGGGGCGATCCCTGCTCCCCACCCCGCTCCGCAGGGAGAGGGACCGGGCTTCCTCAGGGAAAGAGGCTGCGGAGCTCAGGGCGCCGGGGGGGCTGTGCCTGTCCCCGCCTCCGCCTCTGTCCCCCAGCCAGGGGACGGGGGGGGGGGGGGCCCAGAGTTCGCTTCCCCTGCGCTTTTGGGGGTCTCCGAGCAAGACTAAACTGTGAAAAACGGGATGCTCTCCCTGCCGAGGGCCATCCCACTCCTTCTCCAAACTTTTCCCTGCCCGGAACGCCCCAGCCCCGGGCGGGGCCGTCCTGGCTCGTGCTTCCGGTCCCTGTCCCGGCTCCTGCTCCGTGATGCTCACTCAGGAGGGCCCGGGGGGGCCTTTGGGGCCGGGGCAGGTGCCACGTCCACAGGCTATGGACAACGGGCCAGAGCTTCCTACTGCACTACATTCCCAAGGTATTCCCCATCCCGAATCTAGGATAGAGCTTCTTACACCCCTTCTCAAAGCACTTTAACTTTGTGAACTAACAGATATTTATTATCGACTGCTCATTACTGTATCGTAGAATTTTATAATATTACAGGAGGTGGGTTCGGATTACAGGAGAGGAAAATAAAAAAAACACCACAACAGCTACCAAAAAAAAGATAAAAAACCCTTTCAGATCTGTAACCAAAGTGGATGGTCGGAATAAAGAGTGGGAAAAAGCAGGAGAGCGCTGTGTTTCTCCCTGGGGGATGAGGGATGGTGGCCAGGATCTCCCCTCGCCCTTCTCCATGTCCTGTCCTCTCCCAGCCGTGGGTTTGCTGCTCCTGCTTCAGGCTGGCGCCTTCCAGGACCAAATTCCCGCTGGAAAATCCGCAGGGGGTGTCAGCAGCGCCCGTGGAAAGCGAGGGATGGAAACAGCGGTGGCGTTTCCCCGCGATGCGGATCCATCCCCTCACCTCCCGCCTGTGCTGCTCCCGCTTTTCAGCCGCTTTTTGGGGGAAAATGAGCCGATGGTTGATACCGCAGGGGGGAAAGGGCTGGAGGGAAGCGGGGAACGGGAATTGAGGCTTTTCAAAGGTGCCAACAAAAGCGGGAGAGAACAATGCCTTCCGTGTGCCTTTCAAACCTCCATCAAAGCCCCGCGGCACAAAGGCAGACCTGGCTCGGGGCTCGGGAGGGTCACGGCTCATCCCGCTCCATGCCCGGCCCTGTGCTATTCTTAGCGCTGCTGCCGGGAAATATTTCCGCAGGGAAATATTTCGGGATTCGTCCCGAGCTGCAGCCTCGGCATCGCAGCGCCGCCAAGCCCGGGACGCGCTGGGGACACGGGGATGGCACTGCCGGGATGCGCGGGAGCCTTCGCGGGGCCCTGATCTGCACGGGGGGGGTTTGGCAGCCGAAAGCGAAACCTTTCCCTGCCTCCTTTCCCTCCCTGGCACCGGCTTTGGCAGAGAATTCCCGCTGGCGCCGGCGGCGTGCGGCAGCTTGAGGGGAGGGAGGAGGATGGAGCCCGGGAAGCGGGCGGGTTCCAGAACGAGAAGTGTGAATTTTGGTGGGATGGGAACGGAGAGGAGCCCAGCACCCAGATGGAATTTTGGGTGCTGAGCACGGACACCGAGCTGTTCGCGTTCCCAGCTCCGCCGCTGCCAGCGCCGGGATCCCAAAGCTCCAAAATCCCTCCCGCGGGAAGGCCGGGAGCAGCGCAGGAAGGTGATGCTGAGCCCCTGGAATGGGCTGGAAGTGGGGTGCAGGCACCGATAATTCCGGTTTGGTTGCCCAAATCCCATTTTCTTGCCCGGCTGAGAACGCGGGATTGAGCACCACAGGGACAACCTGGATCCCTGGGAGACAGGGAGACTCCCGGACACACACAGGGGCTGCAGCAGCACCTCCCTCCCCCATCCCCTGGGAGCAGACTTTTGCTAAATTCCCCGAGAAAAGCAGCAAATCCCGAGCCCCTCGGGCCGTGTTTTATTCTGGGACACGATCCCACCCCCCGCCGGCTGTTTCCTTAAATACAATGAGCCGAAACCCGGGAGCGAACTCTGGCAACCGGGAGTTATTGTGGCACCGCCCGCCCCCCACTGCGGCCACATCGTTCCCGGGAGTTATTCCATTGTCGCCGGGAGTTATTCTGGGAGCCGCGCTCTCACGGGAGCGGGCACACGGGAAGGTCGCGTATTCCAGCCGCTTTTCCAGGCTTTGTCCGGCACAGGCGGAGCGGGGACGGCCGCACCCCTCGAACAAAAGCCACCGGAGCATTTCCATTCTTTCCCAGCATTTTTGGAGGTGTTCCTGCCTCAGCATTCAATTTTTTTCCCAGCATTTTTAGAGGTGTTCGTGCCTCAGCGTTTCATTCTTTTCCCAGCCTTTTTTTGGGTATTCCTGCCTCCAGCCCGGGGGCTGCTCCAGGAGGAGGGTTTGCCTTGCAGGACCATCCTGTATCCCCATGGATGGGATGCCAGAGCTGGCGGGACATTCCCCAGCAGCACCCAAGGGATGCTGTCTCCAGCCACAGCATCCCTCTGGGAATCATTTCCTGCTGGGATGGGGGTACAGAGCCATCTCAGAAGGAGCTGCTGGGGCCTGGGATCCGGATACCCCAGCGGCCACCCCTGGATTCACGGGAGCCGGGATTCCAGGGATGGAGAGGTGCTGCTGCATCCCGGCCACGCCTTCTCTCCTCCCATAAAAGAGGATAAATCCATCTGTGGCTCCATCCAGGGAATTCTGGATGCCTGAAACCCTGCTGCGCTCCTGGCTCGCTCCCAGCTGCCGTCACCCCTTGTCCAACCGGTTTTCCCAGCCGGGGATGTGACAGCTCTATTTTTAGGGATTATTTGCTGCCTTGGGGCTATTTTCCCTGTTCTTCCCGAGGATCACCCGCCTTGCACAGGTGTCTGTCTGTCCCTGTGTTTTCCCATGGTCCAGGCTGGGACACGGAGTGATTCCCAGTGGGATCCGAGATCTCGGGATCCAAGAGTGATCCAGGTTGGACAAGGAGCCACGGCCCCGAGGCGGAGCAGGGCGAGCGATCCGAGTGGGAAACGCGGCAGTTTACTGGAAATGAGGTGACCCGGAAGGACCCGGGGGAAGTTAAACACGGGGTAATCCCTCGTGTCCCTGTTCCTCCTTCCCACAGCCGCGCACGCAAGCGCTGCTTTTCCCCTTCCCGCTGCGAATTTCCACTCCCAGGTCGCCGAGGGGTGATCCTGGCTGGAGAACGCATCCCATAGGGTGGGAGACCCCAAAAACCCCCCACATCAGCCCGGCAGCTTTTAAGTCTTGCAATAAATGAGTAAGGAGAGATTCAGTTTAACGAAGAAGGAAAATAAAACGAGGTAGAATCGTTCCTGTTTCACATCAAAGCTGGTCCTGGCTCCATCCTCCGGATCTTGAGCATCACCAGATTCCTCAGGGATGCTGTAGGGGATGCTGACCGTGGGCCAGGTCATCCCCTTCTCCCTGCTTCCAGGGAAACCCCTCCAGCCAGAGCTGCTTGCTCACAGTTACGGTCTCTTTGCAACCCAAACTTTCCCATTTTTGACATAATATTACAAAAATGAGTCTTTCCCCCCTCCCTTCCGGCCCCACATTGAATCACGGGGGGGGGTTTTTGGGCAGGACTTCCACTGCTGGAATTTTCCCAAGCACCTGTTTGTGGGCGGGAGCCGAAAGCTCGCAAAGGATGGATCCGCTCACGGAGACCCCGGGATGAAACCCCTGCAGGAAAGAGAAGAAATTGGTGGAAAATACACCCAACCCATCGTCCTTCCCAGGGGATGGGTGTGAGCAGCGAGGAGCCGAGCAGGATGGATCCGCGCAGGGGTGGATTTCAGGGTAAGGAAGCAAAGCGGCAGCTCCATGCCCTTTCCCAGGCGGATTTCTGTGTTCCGCTCTCCATCCCAGCCATGTGACACCGTCCCATCAAAACATTCCCACCTCCAGCACCGCCCCGCGTGAAGTCAGCCCCATCCCGGCCCATTCCCGCCAGAGAGGAGGATGATTCCATAAGGATGAGCCGCTCCGCCAAAACTCCTGAGTCTCCGCAGCCGCGGCATTCCCAACTCCTGGTTCCGGAGCTCCTGCCATGGAACAGGGACTCGGGGGGTCCCTGAGCCCCCCCGGGGGGTGATTTACGGGGGAAGGGCTGAGGGCGCTGAGTCGCCCCTCGCTCCAGAGGTGACGCTGCCTGGAAAACCTGGCGGGTGGAAGGTGAAACGTGTCACCCCCCCGCGCCACGGGAACCTCGCGTCCCCGGCGTGGGTGGCACCGGGGACAAGGCTGCGGGGCGGAGGTGCCGCTCCCCGTTCCGCTCATCCCGGAACACCGGGGATACGCCGGGCTCCTGCCCCCGCCCTCATCCTGCCGCGCTCGTCACCTCGCGCTCCGAGCCGGGTCCCCATCGCCACCCGTGGGCAAGGTGTCGCCGCAGGTGCCTCGCCACCCCAAACCGCTTCCTGCCTCCCCCCCGGCTCCCGGCAGACCCCCCCAGGCGCGGCGCTTCCCGTGCGCGGTTCCCCGGGCGAGGGGACAGAAACCGTCGCGTTTCCTTCGTGCCGTGGGGGTGGCAGAACAGTCTGGCCGCTTCCCGGGGTGGGGGGCACGGGGGGACAAGGGCAGGA
>VZRJ01005626.1:71597-83762 GCA_013397565.1 Ptilonorhynchus violaceus
GATCCTCCTCCTCATCCCTGCCCCTCTCCCGCCTCCCGCCGTGTCCCACCGGGATGGGGCCGGCTCTGGAGGGTGGGAATGAGCCCCGGGCCGGCCCTGCCGCGGAGGGGCTGGAAAAACCCCAGTAATGAGCTCTGTGGGGGATTGGGGGAGCGCGCTCCCCACAACGTGCTCGGGATCCCAATGAAGCCGGGCCCGGGCTGGGGGTGGGAATAGCAGGAGGAGGAGGAGGATGAGAGCCAGGGAAAGGCCGGGAAGTGGGAAAAGGGGGAGGAAAACACCCCCCAGCCCCACAAGGCTGTGGGATGTGCCCCAAAACCCCCATAAAGGAGCCGGGGGCGGGGTGGGGGGTGGGGGCGATAGCGGCACATCCCAAACAGCTCCAGACCCAGCGGGCTGGAATGGCAGCCCTGGGATGGGCTGGGATGCTCCGGGAGCTGCCCTTGGGATGCTCCATCCCTTCCCGCTGGGCTGTGTAAGGATGAGAGATAAGGATAAGGATAAGGATAAGGATAAGAGATAAGGACGGGCCCTCCCGGGCGGTGATTGCCCACCCCGCAGCGGGGCCACCGGCACGGGGCCGGCCAGGGTTTGATTTTCCCGGCGTTCCGGGTCATTATTCCCACAGGGAGAGCGATTTCCCGCCGCTCGTTCCCCCGCTCCCGATATTCCAGCGCGGGGGATGTTCCATCCTCATCCCAGCGGGATGTTGAGGCGGGGAGGGGTTCGGTGCCACCCCCTCCCCGTGCTTTGGGGGCGGATCGGGGAGTTCTGATTGGGATTTATTGATTTAATTTGAATTTTTTGATATTTTTGTTGGATTTTTAAGCCCTTTCCCGGGAGCATCCCGAGGCACCGCGGCCGGGAGTGGGAAATCTGGGATCGGCGGGACACCATCCCCCCCGGGTGGGAGCAGCTGGCGCCTTCCGCAGCGACCTTGAGGAGCTTTTGTGGGAGCCGGGAGCTGAAAGGGAAGGAGCTGGGAGGTTCCTGCGGTTTTCCAAGGCGAGGAGGAGCGGCCGGAGCGGCCGCTTTTGTGCCGGGAATCGCGGGAATTGTTGCGGGAATTGCAGCCGCGCCTCGCTCCAAGGTCATCCCCGCATCCCACCCTGGAGCTATCCATGGGGGAGGGATAGGGACACGCACCCCATCCCCCCACGGATGCCGGGATTTGGGGGCGTTTGGAGGTCCTGCCGGGAGCATTCCCAAAGGAAGAGCCTCATCCCAAGCGGGACGGGCTGAGCCGAAATCCTGCCTGCTCCATGTTTTCCAGACTGGCTCTGCCCAACCTTTCCCCACCCGAATCCCTGGAAGGGCCTCGCACACAACTGTGGGATGCCGAGACCTCCCCTCTCCCATCCCACCTTTTTGCGGGAATCAGCGGCCACCAGGCCCTCCCACGTGCGCATCCATTAAAAAAAAAATATCCCACCTTTCCCCGGGAGCGTGCCTGGCAAACAATCAACCATTCCCTTCCGCCTCGGCTCCCTCACTATGGTTACTAAAAGGCCCCACATGTGTCCTGCATCCCTAAAAACCTCCCCCCTTTTTCCAGACCCCCTCCTTTTTTCCCGCCCCCTGCTCCGCCCGTTGCCAGGGAGACGCGGGCCGGGAGCGGCACCCCCGTGCCATCCTTTAGGATATTGATGTGGAAACCTCCGGAGATCACCCGCGAGTAATTGGTTTATGGAAATGGAGACAATTCCTGCCGGGAAGCGGGGCGAGCGGAGCTCGGGGGTGGCCAGAGAGGGGTGAAGATTCCAACCCCCCAAATCCCAACGGGAGACACCCGCGCTTCCCAACCCCACCGGGATGCGCGGCAGAGCCGGCACCGGGCTGGGATGGGCGGCCGGATCCCTCTTTTCCAAGGAAACCCGCTGCGAGCAACAGTTTGTTTTCCATAGGAAGACCATCCCGGGCTTTCCCAACCCCCGACCCCACGCTCCCGTCTCCCGGCGCGGGTGGGAAGCGGCACGAGCGGGGAAGGCGCCTTGGAAAAAAAACCCCTCGGAGGGCGGGGATGCTCGGGAGGCCCCCGGGCCGGCTGCTTTTATCCCGGTTTTCCAGGGAAACGCGGCCTCTCTCCCGCCGCACTCCAAAGCCTGACCCGCTAATTGAGTCCCCCGGCTCCTGCATAATGCACGAGGAGCCGCGCTCCGCCCGCCCGCCTTATTTATTTATCAAATCCCTCTTTTCTTTATCAAATCCCTCTTTTTCTTTAGCAAATCCCTCTTTTCTCCAAGCGCCGCCCCAATCCCGCCCGTGGATCCTTGGAGCGTTTCACGCTTCCGACATTGGGAATATTCCCCGCGTTTTCCGGTGCCTCACGGAGGCGATCCCAAAGTTTCTTCCCCTCCTCGGGGTTCGGCAGCTCCCGAATCCTCCCTGGCGCGTCCCTAAATCCCTGGTGTTCCCCTCTGGATACTCACAGGACCACGTAGGGCCGGGGCGCGCGGCCGTCGCGCGTGGGAGGCAGGTTGGCGGCTCCGTGTAGGGTCACGGTGACCCTTCCCTGCCCCGCGTGGGCCTCTGGAATGTGCCCGGGATCCTCCGTCCTGGATACCTGCGGGAGTGGAGGGAATGTCAGCCCGCGTCCCCGATCCCGAGGTCCTGAGGGAGGAGGTTTCATCCCCACATCCCGAATTTTGGCAGCCCACGGGTGTCCCAGCGGGGTCCCGCGGGGCCGGGGGCTCCGGGGGGTGAATCCATAGATCCCATAGATCCCGAGGAGGGATCAAGCTCCTCGAGCCCCCCCGTGTCCCCCTATCCGCTGCTCCCCCTCCCCCCCAGCCGGCGCTTCACGGGGACCCCGCATGGATCGGGATCTCAGCCCATTCCAGGTGGGAAAAGGGGGATTTGGCTGCGGCTCCCCCCGGGCCGCCTCATTAATTCCCACCAGCTGCCGTGCGAAGGAGCAGCAGAGCCACAAGCTGCTCCCACCCCATCCCATTCCCATCCCATCCCATTCCCATCACACCCCGGCCGGGTGCGAGACGGCTCCCGCCTCTTTCCCGGCCTTGGATCCATCCCAAATCCTCCTGCTGCCGGGCACGCGAGGGGTTAAAAGGCTGAAATCCCAACATTTCGTGCATCTTCCAGGACCTCCTGGGGTTGCGGGAAAAGCTCCGGCCCTTCCAGAGCCCCGCGGGCTCCTCAGAGCCGATCCCACAAATCCCTTCCGACGCGCGGCTGCGCTTCCCGGCCCCGGGAATGGGGGATGACTTTGTCCTGAACCAGCTCCCGGGAATGCGGGGATGGATTCCGTGACCTGTCATCCTCCGGGATAACGAGCCCCGAGCTCCCGGGGTGGGAATCTGGGTGCTCAGCCCGGGAAAAGGTTGAAATCAGCGCTTTTCCCGGTTTTTTTTGGGCTGTTGGAGCTGGGGACGGGGAGGAAGCGGCAGGGAAGGAGCAGGAGCGCAAAGCGGGAGAGGATTCCCGGGATGAGGGGGATGAATCCCAGCGGGAGCTCCGCAGGGGCCGCATTTCCAGGCGGGAAGCGGGCACAGGGATCCTCTCCTTGGAGCCCCCTCTGTCCTGGCTCAGCCTCCAGCGCTGGAATTTTTAGGGAGCGCTTCCACCCCAAACATCCCAGGATAACGCGGGTCGGGAAGGGACGCCAAACCTCATCCCATTCCAACCCCCCCCCGGCACGGGAGCCGCCACCTCCCAGCAGCCCAGGTTGCTCCAAGGCTCATCCAACCTGGCCAAATGCTCCCTAAAAGCCGATCTGGAGGAATTCCAGCTGGCACAGGCGGGAAGCTTTAATTGGACAGACACCTCGGAGCTGCCTGATGGAGCGGGAAAAATCTCCCACCCTTTTTTTCCAACTCCGGGATTAAATCTGAGGATGTTTTACGGCGTTTTTCCCTGTTTTTTTCCCCCCCATTCCCCATTCCCGGCTCCATTTTTTCCGTGTCCCTCCAAATCCGAGCGGGTTTTTTCCACGAGCCGCCGTGACGGCGGGATAAGGAGCGAGGGAAATTCGGGAATGCTCGAACAAACCCCGTTAAAAACAGCGGGTGCCAACAGCACCCCAAACCCTCCCCCTAAAAAAAAAAACCCCAAAAACCGGGAGCAGCCCCAGAATTCCCTCCCCAAAGCGCGGCAGCTTCCAGGTGGGAGAACCCACGCTTTGTTTTCCAGGTCTCCGCGTGGGAAGAAAAAAAAACCTCCCCCTTCTTTCCAAGCCGGGAATTTGCAACCTGTAGCTCGCGGGGGTGGGGGGAGGGGAAAAAAAAAATCACATTTCCAGAGTCCCTAAAAATATTCCAAGGATTTGGGGGGTTCTTTGGAGCGCCCCGGGAGCCTCCTTAAGGAGGGTTATTAATTATTCACGCCGCGCTGATTAACGGCGCCTCGGAGCTGCCAGCTCCATCATTTGTTTTTCCATCAACTCTTCCTCATTCCCAGCCGAGCGCCGGGATTGAATTAAATCGGGAAGAGCCTCGGGAAGGGCTGGGATATCCGGGAATGGAAGCGCGAGGTGCTTGGATGTGTTTTCAGGGCTCTCCCTGGATTTTAGGAATTTCGCCCCGGGGTGCTCCAGGAGAAGCCAACCCTTTGTAGGGAGCTCCACATCCCTGGATAACACCGGGAGCCATAAACCTGGATAAAAGCGTGGGATCTCCCGCAGCTCCCGGCTCCTCCCCGCTCCCGAGGATTTATGGGCGGCTGTTGGGAATGTGGCAGCTTTATCCTCCTCCCGAGACTCCATAAAATAATAGTGGGCTCCGGGAGGAAGATGGAGTGGGGCTGGAGCGGCTTTTCCTGCCTGATGGCTCCCCAGGCTCCTTTCAAGCCGCTAAACGCCGGCCGGCGCTTCCCGGCGGGAATGCGGGAATATGGGAACGCGTGGATTTAAACAGGCGGAGGGGCCGGGACGGGGAGGAGGAGGAGGAAGGGCTGAAGCATCCCTGGGTTGGTCCAGGGCGTCCTAAATATGATCCAGGGTATCCCAAAGCGTGGCCAGGACATCCCAGGGTTGGGCCAGGATATCCCGGAGTATGGCCAGGGCATCCTAAACTTGTCCAGGACATCCTAAATATGATCCAGGGCATCCTAAATTTGTCCAGGGTATCCCAAAGCATGGCCAGGGCATCCTAAACTTGTCCAGGGCATCCCAAAGTGTGGCCAGGACATCCTGACCATGGTCCAGGACATCCCAGGGTTGGGCCAGGATATCCCGGAGTATGGCCAGGGCATCCTAAACTTGTCCAGGGCATCCCAAAGCACGGCCAGGACACCCCAGGGTTGGTCCAGGACATCCTAAATGTGATCCAGGGCATCCCAAACATGATCCAGGGCATCCCAAAGTGTGGTCAGGACATCCTGAGCACGATCCAGGACATCCCACAGCTGGTCCAGGGCATCCCAAAGTGTGGCCAGGGCATCCCAAATGGGATCCAGGCCATCCCAAAGTATCCCAGGCAACCCAGGGTTGGTCCAGGATATCCTGGATTATGGCCAGGGCATCCTGAACTTGTCCAGAGTATCCTGAACATGATCCAGAACATCCCAAAGCATGGCCAGGGCATCCTAAATTTGCCCAGGGCATCCCAAAGCACGGCCAGGACATCCCAGGGTTGGTCCAGGATATCCCGGAGTATGGCCAGGGCATCCTAAACTTGTCCAGGGCATCCCAAAGCACGGCCAGGACATCCCAGGGTTGGTCCAGGATATCCTGGATTATGGCCAGGGCATCCTGAACTTGTCCAGAGTATCCTGAACATGATCCAGAACATCCCAAAGCATGGCCAGGACATCCTAAACATGATCCAGGACATCCTAAAGAGCAGCCAGGACATCCTAAACATGATCCAGGACATCCTAAAGAGCAGCCAGGACATCCTAAACTTGGCCAGGATATCCCAAAGCGTATCCAGGACATCCCGACCATGGTCCAGGGCATCCCAGAGCATGGCCAGGGCATCCTAAACATGATCCAGGGCATCCCAAAGCGTGTCCAGGACATCCTAACCTTATCCAGGGCATCCCAAAGCGTGTCCAGGACATCCTGCCCGTGGTCCAGGGCATCCCAAAGCACGGGCAGTGTGAGGATGCTGAGTTCCCGAGCATCCCTGGGAACATCCTGGCAAACCTGGAGTGTCCCAAACACCAGGGGAGGTCTGGCCCGATCGGCTCCGCCCCCGGAAACCGGGATGGGGAGAGGGATTTTGGATTTCAGGAGGCCCCAGGGTGGGGTGGGAAATGGGATCACGGCGGGGGAGGTGAGCGGATGCCGCAGCCAGGCCGGCCCCCTCCCGGCATCCCGAATTCATGGATTCCTGGCGCTGGGAGAATTCCCGTGTTTCCAGCTTCCTGGGGGTGTTGGGGTGCAGCGGGACACCCCCATCCCTATGGATCTGCACCCCCATTCCCATGGATCTGTGCTGATACTCCCATCCCTATGGATCTGCATCCCATCCCCACGGATCTGCTCACCCCATCCCCTTGGATCTACATCCCTTCCCTATGGATCTGCACTCCCATCCCCATGGATCTGCATTCCATCCCTATGGATCTGCACACCCCATCCCTATGGATCTACATCCCTTCCCTATGGATCTGCACCTCATCCTCATGGATCTGCATCCCATCCCTATGGATCTACATCCCTTCCCTATGGATCTGCACTCCCATCCCCATGGATCCGCACCCCCTCCCGACCCCCTCTCCCTCCTCCCGCGCTCCGGAGCTCCCGGATTCCCGGCGTTAATCGGATTGGAGCCGGGAAATCTCATTTGGAGCTCTGTTAATGCCGGCCTGGCACGGCACGGCCCCGGCCTGGCTCCGCAGCGGGAAAACATGGAAAAGCCGGGAAAAACGGCTCCCGGAACGAGCTGGGGGAGCCGGGCGGACACGGATGGGATTCGAGGGAGATGGAAATGGGATCGGGGGAAGAGGAGGAATCCTGATCCCTGCTCCCATCCCGGGAGCTGCTCCCAGGGGTATCCCAAGGCTTCCAGCTGGGGTGGGAATGCGGCAGGAATGGGAATGCAGCAGGAATGGGAATCCAGCGGGATGCTGCTCCTTCAAAGGAAAGGGCTTTGGATGATGGAGGGATCTCCCCGTGCCCATGGAAAACCCGTGGGATCATCACGAAATCCTCATGGAATGGGAAGGAGCCGGGCAGGAAAATTTCCGCCATCCCGGGTTGCTCCAAGCAGGCCTCGGACAATTCCAGGGATGGGGAAGCCACAATTCCTTTGGGAAATCCATCCCGGGGCCTCCCAGCTTTCCCAGGGAAGGATTTCCGCGGATCCAGCCATGGATTGCTCCCGAGGTTTCACTCCCGGATTCCTTGGAGCTGCTCGGGAGGAGAACACAACCCCCGCTGGAATTCACCTCCCGGAGCGTCTCAAATCCTTGGAAAACGCCCTCTCCAGCGCCAGGGGGGAGGCTGCGGGAGGCGAGGAGCAGCTCCCAGCTTCCCAAAAAAAAAAAAAGCAGCGCGCGGTTTTCCCACTTCCAGGAGCTCGGGAACGCATCCCCCTCCCCCCCTTTTCCCAAGGTTCCGGGCTGGCACGCGCCGCTCCCGACAAACAAACATCCATCTGGCTGGAAAACTCCGGGAAGCCCCCGGGGCAGCCGCGGGCTCGGGATGGATCCCGATTGTATTCCAAAGGGGAGCGGGGGGTGTTTCCCGACAAATTCAAACCGCATTCCAAGGAAAAATAAAACCCATTCTGGATTCCCGGCAGGACAAAGGCGAGGGGGAGCGTTTTATCCCTGGATTCATCCCTCCCTTCCCGCTTTTCCCGCTCTCCTTTCCCAGCCAGCGGCGGGAATTTTTCCCCCGGATCCAGGCGGAGTTGATTTATTCAGGATATTATGGTTGTTATCATTGTTTTCCGGGAATTTGTCTCCCGGAGGGAAGCCCGCGGGAGCTCGTTAGGGATCAGAGCTCCCCGGCAGGGAAGGACGCGCTTCCATCCCATCCCAATTTCCCCCTCTCAATTCCCGGTTTTCCCTGGGGGGGAGCCGCTGGATGGGGAATCCCCTCCGGGTTTAAAAAGAAAAAAAAACCCTCTCCAAATTCATTTTCCTTCCATTTTCCTCCGCCAAATCCCAAATCTCCCGGCAGATAATGGAATGGGCCGGAGCCTTTCCCGCTTTTCCATATTTATGGGAGGCAATTCCCTCCCCTCCTCCCCCTCCTCCAGCCTGGCAATTTTCCCGTTTTAACCCCATTTGCGTCGCTCATCCCGGCGGTTCCGTGACGCGGAAATTGCGGGAATTAGAGCCGGGAATTTGTGCTTTTCCAGGCGAGCGAATCCACCCCCCAAATTCCCAAGGGATTTCCCGTCTTCTCCATCTCGGAAAGCGCTTTTTTTGCTCCATTTTTGGGAATTTCCGCTCCAAACCGGCTCATTCCCATTCCAGATCCACACCCGGGTGGGGGAAAAAACACGCCGGGAATTCGGGATGGAGCTCGGAAGGCGCCGCTTCCCAGATTTTTGTGCCAGGGGATAAAATTCCCTCGCGAATTCCCTCGCTTTCCTCCATCCCAAAAACCAGCGGCTTGAAATCGGAGCATCCCAAAGGTCTTTCCCTGGAATTGCCGCGGTTTCCAGGCTCCCTGCGGGCCTGGAATGCTCCTGGAATTCCGGCCTGACAGCTCCTCAAATCCCTACAAATTGCTCCGCTTCTTTTCCAGCCTCTCCCAGTTTCCAGGGCAGCGGGAAGGGAGCGGGGCTGGAGCTTCCCGCCCTTCCCGAGGCTGGAGGACAACTCCAGGGATTCTTTATCCCGAAAAAAAATCCCGTTCCACACTCCCGGCCGCTCCAAATCCCAAATCCCAGCCCCGAACATTCCCTGGGAGCAGCCGGAAAGGAAATCCCGGCCGGAATCCCATGGAAAAAAAGGTCAAAATTATTCCAGCCTCCCATTCCAGGATTTTGTGCCTCGAATTCCCTCGGTCCCTCCATCCGAGCCATGCTGGGAATTCCCCAAAAACCCCCGGGAATCCAATTCCTTCTCTTTTTCCCTTCCCATCCCGAGGGATGACCCTCGGCTCGTTATGGATGCGCCCGGGATAATCAGGAATTCAAGGATCCATCTCGGAGCAGCCGGCGGAGCCTCCCGCGCCGTGCCTGGGAATTCATTATCCACAGGTTGCAGGGAAACGACGGGAAAAAAATCGTTATCCCGAGGCTTGGCCTTTCTTGGGAAGAGCCATCCATCAGCCCCGCCTGGCCGGGAGCTGATTTCCCACCGGGATGCGTCTTTGGGAAGGGAAACTGATGGATGAGGCACCCGGATTCCTGATTTCCCGGGAGTTGCAGGGCTGGGATGGGAGCCTTGACCTTCCAAAATTCCTACGGGTCGGCGCTGCGGATTCCCAAATTATGGAGCGGCCAAATCCCGCCTGGATTTAGGGAGAGGCTCCCACAAATTATGGATCAGAGAATTCCCGCCTGGATTTAGGGGATATTTGGGCTCTCCAGCTTTAGCGTTCCCTTTCCCGCAGGATCCAGCTCCACAAGGATCCCCCGGCTTCCTCCGGGATGCAGCATCCCGGTTTTTGGAGGTTCCAATCCCTCCCGTCATCCGGCAGAGCTCATCCATGCGTTTTCCGTCGCTTCCAAGAGGGAACGATCCAACGCTTCCCGCCCTCCTCCCGCCAATTCCCGGCTTTTCATTCTTAATTCAAACGCATCCCGGCGAATCCCGGTTGATTTATGGCATTCCCGGGATTCGCCGATGGTTCCCGATGATCCCGGCCCCGCATCCCGGCCCGCGGCCATGGATTCCCGGGAAAACTCAATCAGGGAGCGGCTCTGGATGCTCGATCCGGGTGGGAATGGCGAGTCCAGCTGGAATTCCCGGGATTCGGGGTGCGCTGGGCACGGGGAGTGGGAGCTCAGCATCCCAAAATTCCCGTGAAATCCGCATTCCAACCATCCCAGAGCCAGCGGAAAGAAGGGAAAGAGCCCAATCCCCCCCCGATCCAAGCCCCCATTCCCAATTCTCCAGCCGGGACTCCCCGCAAGGATAAAAAAATCCCAGGGAATTTCCGGGGGAGGATCCACGAGATCGTTCCCATCTCCGGCGCCGTCATCCCGCTTTTCCCGGGATGTTTTTCCAGGTGCGGGAGAGCGGCCGCGTCCCAATCCATGGGCGGGTTGTTCTTCCAGCAAAAAGCGGGAAGCGGAGCCCCTGGAGAAGGGATTGGCCTTTTTTCCCGTTGTTTAGACAGCTTTTCCCACAAAAAAAAGGGGGTGGGAAGCCCAAATTCCCGGAATTTTGCAGCCCTACCCCACGATTCCGGCATTTTCCCTCTGGATTTGAGCCGCGGGATGAAATATTTGGGATGCGGAAGTCCCGGAATCCCAGAATTTAAGAGCTCATCCAGAGGAGTTTTGATCCTAAAACTCCAGATCCAGAGGAGTTTTGATCCCGGGATGAGCCGGGATGGGATGGGATAATCCCTTTGCATTCCCAACGCTGGAATCCTCTAAATCCTGGGATTTGTATAAATTTAGGAAGGGGTTTTTGTCCACCTGGGCTCACCTGGGCTGGAGATGGGATGGGATCCGGGATGGATCCCGGAGAAGGGAGGTGGAAGCTGCTCCGGCTCGGCACGGTGGGAATGGAGGATGAGGATGAGGAGGAGGGGGAAGGACGCTCCTCTGATCCATCTGGAATTTCCCGGGAAGAGCCGAGCCCGGGATGATCCCGCAGCTGTGAGGAGAGAAGGATATTGAGGATTCAGCTTTGGGATCCAGCGGCCCCGCATCCCAAGCTCTGCATTCCAGCTCCTTCCTCCCTTGGGATTGGGATTTCACCCCTCGGCCGGGAATGCAAAAAACCCCAATAAAGTGAAAAAACCCCAAATAAACCGAAAAAACCCCAAATAAACCACCCACAACCACCCCAAAAACCCCATTTAATCCACGATATTTAAACTTAAAGCCCCGCCCTACACATCCCTGGGATTTGCCGTTCCACAATCCCAGGAAAACAAAGGGAAGAGCAAACCTAATCTTAATTAATGAACTCGTTTATTAATGGGGTTTTTATCCCCGCAGCCTTTATAGGGAGCACCGAATCCCAGCGCTTGGAAGGGGCAGGAAAAGGAGGGCAGCAGGATTCTGGGAAGCTCCGTCTTTCCCGGGAATCCTCCTGAGGGGGTTGCAGATCTGATCCCACGAGCGCTGTAGGGCCGGGATACGGATCCTGGGGATGACTGGGAATGTTTAGGGTGGGAAAAACCACCGGATAATCCCATAAAGGGATGGACTGCGGGACCTCCCCATAACCCCGAGCGTGTCCCGGCTGGTTTTCCCTGGAAAAAGATCGCGAATCCATGAAAAACCCCCCCAGCCTGCGGGGACGCCCTTAGACCCCAAAGTCACCTTTTCCCACGTGGAAAAAAAAAATCCCGGGAAAGCCTCGGCGGGGCCGTGATCTTTTCCCACCCCAATTTTCCCTCTTTTCCCCAATTCCCAGCATCCCTGTTTTCCTACCTGGCCGCCGCTAAGGGCGGGATAACCGGGTTCGGGCGCGGCTCCGGTTGGATTTGGGAATGCCGCGGGCGGGGCGGGGTTATCCCGGCGGGATATCGCGGGGGATATCGCGACAGTCGCGAGGGGCCGGTGCTGTCGCAGGCTGACCCCAAAGGCCAGGCGGCCGCAGTGCATGGCCGGCTGCTCGCTGCCCACCCTCAGCAGCGCGGCCGTTCCTCGGAAACGGTACCAATCCCGGTTTTTCCAGGCTCGGAATTCCAAGGAAGGTCGGTCGGGCCGAGGGAAGATGGCGAAGAAAGCTTCTCCCACCGGGAAACTCCCGGGAAAACGAAGCGCTTGGATGCGCAGCCGCGCGTCGTGGCTCGGGTGGTTCCTGCAGAAACCTGCGCCGGGGGAGGATTCTTTGGGATGCTGGGATGGGCTTCCCAGCAGGGAATGGTTTTCCAAGCGGGATACGCGTGGGCGTTGTCCCTCGTTCTGCTCCCGGCATCCCGATGGATTCCGGAGCGGGGTTGGGGGTGTGGGATTGTGGGAGGATCCAAGTCCGCGCTCCCGGCTCCTGGCATCCCGCTCATCCCTGTTCACCTCATCCCGGCTCTCCTCATCCCGCTCATCCCTGTTCACCTCATCCCGGCTCTCCTCATCCCGCTCATCCCTGTTCACCTCATCCCGGCTCTCCTCATCCCGCTCATCC
>VZRJ01005635.1:0-11662 GCA_013397565.1 Ptilonorhynchus violaceus
ATCTGCTCCTTCCTCCTGGGATCTGCTTAATTTCTTCTCCTCTTGGGCACCACCTAAAAGAAAGATAATTTTTCTCTTTGAAATGCAAACCACTTTAAAAATTAATAGAAACACGAATAAAGAAATCCATTAGAAAAGATTTAAGCTTCAAAGTAAGGAAATTTACTTTTTTTACCATTTCAGTATTAACACTGATAAAGGATGCTTTCTCCACCTGGGAATCCAAAGAGGTGTACAGCACTAAATGTAGTTGCTAAACGTAACTCTGCAACATATTTTGACTTGTGAGCAGCAAAAGAAAAGTGAAAGTAAAACCACAGCAAAATTCTAAATCTGTTTACATTTCATTACAAATGCTTACACAACGGTTTTCTAATGTAATCCATACACTCCTGACAACACTCAAAAAAAAAAAAAAAATCAGTCTTTAATAACCATCACTTTCATCCCAAAATACTTCTGTCTTGTCTATCTTGTAAAGAACATGGATATTTTTATAAGTTCTTCTGCAAAGGCGTCTAAGCTGGAAATCAATTTATTGCTTTGCTCAGTGTTTTACTTTACCACGGTGAACATGCACAAAGGACAGCTTTTGCAATTTACAAAGCCAAGCAAGTTGAACAGCCCCCAAAAATGCTGTTGAAAGTCTCTTAGGTGTCTTCAGTATCAAAAAATAGTTAGGTCTGTTCTGTGGATCCCTACAAAACAACCTGCACTGTGAGCCCAGGGAACTAACACCATCCATCCCTGGCAGAATGGTCTGAATGTGACTGCTTAAAGTATTTTCAACAGAAAGGAACAGAAGAAGTAGAAAGTAGCAGTGATGAGGAAAATGATCCAGTTGGTGATTTTGTGCATCTTGGACTCTTCCTGTTGGATGGAAATAAACACCTTGAGGATGACTCCAGTGCGAGCGAAGACCTGGATGTGGAGGGAAGACTGTTTGATGAGTTTGGTGATGGCCTACGACTTGCTCAAGGCATTCCTTCCACAGGACCTCAATTTCTCATGTATGTGGCACTCAAGGGACACTTAAAAGCTGTGGAGGCTGCTCTGGCACAGTTGAGGGCTCTTACATTTGATGTTGAACAGACTCATCCACCAGCTCCTAAAGCAATCACAGATTGTCTGCCACGGATCACTGTCACAAGTGACTACAGTGGTGAAGAGCAGTGTTGCACTATCTGTTGCAGTGACTATGCCGAAGGTGAAATCATAACAGAGCTGTCTTGTCATCATTTGTTTCACAAACCTTGTGTAACTCTTTGGTTACAGAGATTGGGAACATGCCCAATTTGTCGTCATGTGCTTGGACCTGAGGTTTCCAAAGCAGCTGATGACACTGTTTTCTTATTCTGATTGATGATTCATCATCTTTTTTTTTTTTTGGCATCTTGGCCTGTATCAGGAATAGCGTGGCTAGCAGGACTGGGGAAGTGATTCTTCCCCTGTACTCGGCACTGGTGAGGCCGCACCTGGAGTGCTGTGTCCAGTTCTGGGCCCCTCAGTTTAGGAAGGACGTTGAGATGCTCGAACATGTCCAGAGGAGGGCAACAAGGCTGGGGAAGGGCCTGGAACACATGCCCTATGAAGAACGGCTGAGGGAACTGGGGCTGCTTAACCTGGAAAAAAGGAGGCTCAGGGGAGACCTTATCTCTCTCTACAACTCCCTGAAATGAGGTTGTAGCCAGGTGGGAGCCAGTCTCTTCTCCCAGGCAACCACTGACAGAATGAGAGGACACAGCCTTAAGCTGCACCAGGGGAAGTTTAGGTTAGACATCAGAAAAAAATTCTTCACTGAACAAGTGATTGGGCACTGGAATCGACTGCCCAGGGAGGTGGTGGAGTCACCACCCGTGGATGTGTTTAAAAAAAGACTGGATGTGGCACTCACTGCCATGGTTTAGTTGATGAGGAGATGGTAGGTCATAGGTTGGACTTGATGATCTCAAAGGTCTTTTCCAACCTAGTTCATTCCGTGATTCTGTGATTCTTCCAACTTTGCCTTCTCTGCCCTTCCGTTATCTCTATTTTGACACTCCTATAAAATCTGTTCAGCATTCTTTCTTGCCCTCCAACTTGACACACTACAATTCTGAAAAAGCTAAAGCAATGCTTTTCTTAAAAAAGATTTCTTCATTTCGACTAAGAGTTATTTTAACTTTGTAAATTCTGCATGTTTCATCTAAGAAGCCATGGAGGCTTTATACCATGTTTTTTTGTAAGAATTTAGCAAGGCAAAGGAGATATTCCAGCAAAATACGCTATTTTGCTGTTTAATTTCTTTTTTCAGCAATATTTACCTGTGACCTCCGCAATATGTACTACTGCAATTCAGATGTTTAAAAAGGAGTTCTTCAAAATAATGCACTGATTTTACACCATGAAAATCCTGCAGGAAGTAAGATTTTTTCCCCCAATTTTAAGTACAGTCACTTCCATAAATCTTACTCTCCAAACGAGAAAAGGGTTTTTATTAAATAGCTTGAGTGGAGTCCAAATTCATAGGAGAAAAAAGAAAAACAGAGGGCATTCATTATTGTCGGAAATTAGGGACTTGTACACACAGTGCTTTCCCTACCATATCTTTCTTGTTTCATAGCTGTAGTGTCAGTTTCAGCATCCAAGAAGAAGTCAGGCATCAGAGGGTGACCTAAGAGGGAGTAAAAATGTAATAGTAAATCCAAGCAAAGTTGCACAGCAAGAATCCATTTCAACTGAAACTACAGCCAAGTTTATAAGTAAATAAACTACAATTTGAAGGAAAAACATAGCATCAAATAAGGTTTAGAGTTTTTTTCATTTAAAATCTGACCTAGAAGGCTTTTAAGGTTGCAATGAAGTACATCTGAAGAAGGAAAAACATAAAAATCTACCTCACTAGCTGTTAAATAGTGATACATACATCTACAATGCAGGTAGATTTTCTTTTCATTAAAGAATTTCTTAATGTAGCTTAATAGGCATTTGATTATTAGACTCTCAGTGGATGCTTATGTGCTTTCTAGGAGGGCATGCTCTCAAAGCTGAGGCAAAGCAACTTTTTTACAAACTAATTTAAGAGTCCCTAGAAACAAAACAATATCAATATTCTCCATATGTCCTTCCTTCCTTCCTAAAATTACTTCTCATCCTTAAGATCTCTTTTACCTGGTGCAATTGCATAAACATCAAAATCCTTAACTCCTTCTTCTCTCAGCAGAACTTCATCAATAATGAAGTTTCCAGTGAAAGTTTTTGGTTTTGTCAAAATGCAATATGCAGCATCTGCCAGGATGTCAGTTTTCCTGCACTGTTTTTCTATTCCAGATCCTCCCAGCATATCCATAGCAGCTGTATGTATGGCTAGAAAGTTTGGAGGATAAGAAAACAAAGCTTTAACACTGATGACATGGAATTCTCTTTTCTTTCAGAAGTAAACAAACTTTATTTTCCTCTCAGGCAAAAGGAAACTCTAGGAAGATAGAAGCTGCGAAATACTACCAACCAACAAATAATTCTTTACAAGCAACAGTAAAAACCATGAAACTATTACAGGAATCGAAAAGGCCAGAACGTCATATGACATTCACATATCCCTCTATCTATTTATCATCCCACCTGGATTTCTGCCAAGTTATTTAGGACATGAAAAACTAACAGGACAACTGTTTTCCTCAAAGTGAATGTATGGTACATCAGTGATTAAGAGGTATTCGTTTTAGTGATTATCACACTGAAAGTCTTGATGCTTAATTGTAGTTTTTTGATAACTCCCATGAGCCACTAAGGTGCTTCTCCTCAGTTAATGAGAAACCAAACAGCAAAACCTCAAATAACTTGTTCAGTATTTCACAGAAAGGCTGTGTTGGACCCAAGAATAAAATCCACATCTCCTCGGCTTCTGGTTCTTTTATTAACCAGTTCTATTACTTCCATGCCATTCCACTAGTCTTCTTTATGCTTCTCCCATGGGAGCTACTAACATTGTGGCAAGTTGCTGTCTAAGTCTGTGATTTGCTCTTCCAGGCTGAGGTATCCATTCACTTTTCTTTCATCCTATTCCACAGAATAGCTGTCTGGTTGTAGCTTTTGACATGTGCCATCTTACTGTTTTTCCCTTATATGTTCTGCTTCGTTAGTTTTTCCCAACTGCTGTTTAAGACTCAACACTCTACCCCTAAGTTTTGAGACAGATTCAAAAATCCTTTCCTACATAGGGGCCGAAAGATCAGGGAGGCAGAAGGATAAACCCGATTTTACATCAGTTTTGTCCTCCTTTCAGTGCTTCCATTCCACACAAAGTAACAGCAATTTTGATGCACAAATGATCCCAACATTCCTTAAACAGCAAAAACATAGGCACTGTGCAGGACACACATATCTGAGCTGGATTATTCACCTTCCAAAGTAGGTACTGGGAAAAAGGGAAGTTTTCAGCACTGGCCTGAGAGCTCCTGTCCGAGTATTTTCTAGGAGAGCGCAGAAGTGTGTAGATGTCCTTGTTGACTCCATAACTTTAGTCTTCTGTGATGAAAATTAGCCCCTAGGTTTCATTTACTTTTAACCAACCTCATCTTCTTTTTTTTCAAATCAAGTGAACTGCTATAAATACATGTCTACATAAAAAGTGACAAATAGATATACTGTACACACACGTAGGTCTCCCTAGGCCTTTTTCTCATCTTTAAGAATAGTCAATAAATTTGCCTTTTTTGGTCTTCTGAAACAGTATCTGCCCTGCAAGATTTATTTTTTTCAATAACTACCAACAGTTCAGAGAATATTTCTGTCAAATACTATGATTAAATTTATTGGGTTCTGTTGACCACAATATATTTATTCTGAGAATTCATTAAGCTGCTCACTTTTCCTGGCCCATAGGTCTGCCATTTCTCTGTTAGGGTCAACTATTATTCTTCTGAGCACAATCAGCCTATTTGCATAGATTGAAACAAAAAGGTTTCAAACAGTACTGCCTCGTAGCCTGGCTGCACATTGTTACATTCATTTCATATAAAGTGATGAGGGTTTGCCTTTAAAGCACATGAAGAGACTTCCAGTTCTGTCCCAGGAACTATTATTATTCCTCTGCACTCTTTGTGATGGAATTGCCCCTTGCCCTTCTGACAGACATCCTCTTTCACTTTTAGATAAATGGAGAGCTCTGGCATGTTATTACCAACATACTTTCACATGTTTAAAGAATCAAATAAATGAACAGATCCTGGCATCCATACTAACACTGAGGGTAAGCACATTTGTAAGAGATTACAGTGAATTTTTAAATTAGGACCTTTACAACTGTAACACTACCTCTCTGGATGACCACAATAAAGTAGTTAATTTTCTCACTTTTGGAAGACAAATCTTTCAAAACCACATTTTTTTGTACTGGAGAATTCACACATTATGATCTTCTTTT
Source organism: Ptilonorhynchus violaceus (assembly GCA_013397565.1). NCBI lineage: Eukaryota > Metazoa > Chordata > Aves > Passeriformes > Ptilonorhynchidae > Ptilonorhynchus > Ptilonorhynchus violaceus. The sequence continues at coordinate 5,405 of VZRJ01005635.1, forward strand.
ATACTTGATGTCACATCAGTTTTCATGGAGTCATCACTGAATGAGCAAGCATGAGTTCTGCCAATTAAAAGCTCTCTTTGTGTATGTTTGATTTTATAGAAAGCCTAATTACTTTTTTTGATTATTTTGCAGCATCTCACAGAGGGAAACCTTTATTTTAAAAAGCATTTATTAGAACATATACCGTTTTCATTTGTAAATTGAATCTTCCTGCACTTCCAAGCCTCATGTTCTGCAGGATTCTATGGGGAACAACTATTAGCTGCACTCTCTAACAAGTATCAGCTCCCACAATGTTCTCCTCTTACTTTAGCAGGTACAGGTATGCTACCAAGGACACTGTAACGATCAAGAGAAAGACACTACTTTATTTGGCTTGGGTTTCCCACTTTCCTGCATAAGAATGTCAGATTTTGTAGAGGTTTTATTAATACCATCATAGACAGACATTCTTTAGTACCAGAACACATCCAAGACACTGGTACTACTACTGATATTTGGAGTGCTGCAGCATAAGCCAAAAATAGAAAGAAATAATGTATTCAACTACACAACATAAGACTTCATGTAACTTCTGCTTATAAAGTTAAGCCATCCCTCTGAAATAATTTCCATCATGAGTTCGTGGAGTAATTTCCCCAGGTTCTTTTTTTCCCTTGCCATGAAAAACAGGAGCCCAAATTATTCAGATGGGTGGGGGGAAACAGCCTCATTGCAAAATAAATACCTAGTAGAACTAGCTGGTCTCTGCAGAAAAAATTCTTTAGCTTCCAACAGGACCCATAAAGCCACTGACTCATTTCCATAATTAGTAGTGGATGTTTTTTCCAGCACATCCAGAAGAAGAAAGCTGTGCAGGGTGCACATGATGTACCTTATGCAGCATGTGAATATGTTCATTTGCAAGGCACAGGTAATCTTGTAACACCCTTTACATGAAAAATCTAAGTCGAATTGGTAATGTTGTCTGCAGCTTCATACCATGTCTCTCTATCTGAACAAGATACTCTGGAGTAATTCCTTTACTGTCCCTAACTCTCATAGACAATATACATTGTTAAATCAGTCAATGACCAAAAACCACACAATGGTAGGCAAAAGGTCACCTCTGTTAAAGAAAAAACAAGTTACTCCCACATCCAGGATTCTGAGGAGATATAAAACCCATTTAGCAGTGGCGTTTTAGAGACAAGACAGGGGCGAGGGGTGGGGTCTAGGGAGCTAAAGACCAAGAATCAAGTTTCATGGCTCTATTCCAGATGACACAGATCCTGAGAAATCTCCACTGAAACTTTTTCGAGGTTTTCCTAGGGCACTCAAGAAGCAAGTATGCAGAAACAAGTGCATATTTCTTTTAACTGATTCAGAAATAAAAAAATAAAACACACACCTGAAACTTGAAATGTGAACTTTGACTCTACTGGAAGGCAATCCAGACTCTGCAAGTTACACATGTAGTTGCTTTCAGTACATCAAAGATCTCATTCTCTTCAAAACAGTACAGGTTTTGTGATGATATAATTATCATGAATTATTTAATTCAAAAAGTCAATTCCTTTCCTTATTTTTATGGGTAAAACTCACAGAGTGAGCAAAATTATGAGGCATCCATTTACTGGAAGAACTCAAGATGCAAGCATTCAGATCAATGAAAAAGGACCAAGTCTGTCAGACAAAAAATCCAAGTGTTGAACTGATGATCAACTACAGTATTCAAGCTAAAAAATTCAGCTGATTTTGTCTGAAATAGTCAAGTTTTCCTCATAATCCTCACTTCAGAGAAAGCAGATCAGAGAGTTCCAGTTCCCACCAGAAGTTAAAAGGGGCCTGCAACTCCTAACTGGAAAACACTGAAAAGTGTCTGTGTACAGGCACTTCTTACACTGGAGCATCATCCTCAGAAGAGGATCTTGGTTCATGTTTTTATCTCCTCTTCCTTCTTTCTTCCTTGCACTAGTTAAGGAAATAAACACTGCTGTAATATTTTCTAATACAATGACTACGCTTACACCACTGAAGGGCAGGATTACCCTCTGTCTGGTATTGATTTTAACATCAGTATAATTTCTGTGCATAGATGTATTTGGGGAGAAGAGACTGGCCTCCTAGGCAAACAGCTGACCAAACCTCACACAGAAGCCCTTATCCTCACTGACCCACAGAAAACAAATTGAAGCTAATACAACATGGGAGCATTGAGCTATTTTTCTTCCAGAGAGCTCTTTAATTTCCTGTAATTTGCAATCAGATGGTTCTATGAAAAAACTCTTCACAGAACTGCACTGTGCCACAACTTCTAGGAATAGGCTTTTTAAAAGTTATTTCTGCCTGTACAGAGGTATCTATCTTGTCAGGAAGCTCTCGCAATTTAACTAGAAAGGAATTCCAGACGGTACTACATACAAAGATGTTCAAAACCCACTAATGAAAGCAGCCTAAAATGTTTGTGATTCTATCCAAACAAAACCTCCGGATGCATGAGAAAAAGCACAGGCAAGCCAAACAGTACACATATGCTTCAACCAACTGCGTGGTTTCAAACTAGCTTAAGATGAGTTTAGATCAAAGTAGCAATCGTCTAGTGAGAACTAAGAATGAAAACCAGAACCCATGCAGGATGAACAAGAATATATAAAAGAACTGCTCAGTCACCTGAATCTATTCCAGAAGAAGTCTGAAGTATATTCAAATAAAATAAGCTTTAGCAGAAAGTCAGTATTTTAGTAATACTAAAAAAAATTACCTGTTTTAGGCCATAAAGCATTGACAGCAACTTCTCCTCTAAATTCTTCTGCCATTCCCAAGACACACATAGACATCCCATATTTAGAAATGGTATAAGCTAAGACAAGAAGAGCAAAAACGATAGAAGTTTACACTCTATGTAAAATGTAATTTTAATTATGAAGGAAAGATAAAACAGATAATTGGTTGACAAGGAAAATTAAGGGCTTTCGGACAAAACAGTACTCTCCTAGAGTCAAAATCTCTCCCTTCTACCTGTCACCCTGGTCAGATACAAACTGCAGTCTGTCATCTCTTCACTGCAAACAAAATGAGACCTACACACATTTTGCCAAAAATAACCTGAAGCCTAACTGCATGGTGATTTTGTCATGCTTTTTATACACAGCACACTGATAAGAGTACTGAATTTTTTTCAAGATGCATAAGGCATACTAGCTGTTAAGGACCAAACTAGTATCCTATAGAAAACAAGAAGGTGGGGGACAGGAATTCTAAATCCTTGTTACCTATCTACATTGAGAAGGGAAACTTTTTCCGGGAAAGAACTGGAACTTGCTGGAGTTTAACACGACAAATGTCCAAAATGGAAAGTTTTTTCTACAGTTTTAAAATGAGTAACACTAACCTCAAGATAACATGGAGTTCTTTTTCCACCTCAAAATTAATTTCCGTATTAAAAGACAACATTGAGCTTTATCCATAGCAAAACAAACACGAAGCTGAATCAGAAAAAAAATAAATTTACGGTTTCAGTCTCTATTTGGAGCAGAAAATGTTATGTAATCCTAACAACTCCCATAGACAGACTTACCTTGAAAACAAAAGGGATGCATGATACCATGAAACCTGCCCTACATTCTCCCACAAAACAATTTCTTCCAGGCCAGGTAAAAAATGCTCTAGGGAACCATTAGTGCCAGTCTGTATATAGTGCTAAAGATGCAAGATCTGGCATTCTGCACTGGCACTCCTGCACATTTCACCAGGCACTTACACATTTCTCACAAAATAGCAACAAAGGCTCTGAATGGTACTCACCACAATGATTTTTGAACCATATGGGATTCAGATTCATGGGTGGGCTAAGGTTCAGGATATGGGGATTCTTACTCTTCCTCAAGTGAGGAAGGCATGCTTTAGACCTGAAAGATAGATTCGGACCTATCAGTCTTCTCTTATTTTATGGAATACCTACAATTACAGTAAAAACCATACTAATAGACCGGTATTTTCATGACAGCCCAAGACTAAGCCGACACCCTCTTCTCGTATCAAGTATTTAACTGATAAAAAGAACAACAAAAAACCATCTGTCCCAGATCACTTATCTCACGCCTAGTATTCATTCCTGCAAACTGGAACACATTCTCCAAATAATGCATCTGCATTGACTAAAGCTGATTTTCCAGACACTCAGAAGCCATAACCTGCTTGGAATAGTTCTGGTAGGGGCAACAAAACACTGTAAGGCAACAAGCAAAATTAACAGTACAGACTATCATTTAGTCATAAAAATATTCTCTTCTGATCCTATACCTATTTCTTCCTTAAAACCAGATTGAAGAAATAATACTGCATAGCAGAATGCTATTATAAATATTCCAAGGAAAACTGAAAACCTATCCTCTGCTAAGAGAATTCTACTTTGAATTTACACATATCTGTATATCAGAACTTCTGCTTTATAGAAACTGTCTTTTGACTTCACTTCTAGCACTAGGGTACATGTTTGCATGTGATCTCTGCTTAAGAACTTTTAATTAACGTTCACAGGGTGAAAACATCACCACACTAGTGACCTACTATTCACATATTCCAACAGGACCCATGCGTACTGTCGGCCATGGAGGGAACACCTTCAACACCTTCAATAGCAAAATCATTATAGTAGTAAAGTAAATAATTTACTGAACTGCTTAACTGTCCTAGAGGTCTTAACTCTTTTCAGTGGCAGGTTCACTAACAGGTATCTCAATTTCTTAATGCACAAGAACCAAGAAACCTAGTTGCCGTTATTGAAACCAGGTGGGATAAATCCCACGACTTGACTGCAGCCATCAATGGCTACAGCCTGGTTCAGAACGGATACGGGAGGAAGAGATAGAGGGGTTGCCCTCTACATCAAGAGGTGGATTGAGTATGAAGAGCTGTTTCTGAAGAACAACCACGAGCAAGTAAAAGCCTGCAGGTATGAAACAGAGACAGAGGCAACAAAGGGAACCTTGTGTGTGATGCCACTACAGGTCCCTGACCAAGGGGAGCCTATTGCTGAGATCTTCTTGCTCCAGCTACAGGCGGCATCACACTTGCAGGCTCTTGTCCTTCTGGGGGACTTCAATCACCCCAGTATCTGCCAGAAAAATAGCACTGCAAGCTGTAGGCAAGCCAGGAGACCCTAGAATGCATGGAGTGTAACTCCTTAATCCAGGTAAAAATCCTACCAGCATGGATGCCATACTGGATCTGATGGTCACAAACCTAAGTGAGCTAATCACAGATGCCAAGATGGCAGGCAGCCTGGGCTGCAGTGATCATGCACTGCTGGAATTCACAATCTGGAAGGATACGCGTCAGGCAGAGAGGAAAGTGAGGACCCTGAGCTTCAGAAGAGCAAAATTCCAGCTCTTCAAGGAGTTAGTCAATAGGAACCCTTGCAAAGCTGCCCTCAGGAACAAGGGAGGAGAACAGAACTGGCAGATCTTTAAGGACGCCTTCCATAGAGCACAAGAGCTAGAATTCCAGTGGCATAAGAAACTGGCAAGGAAGGCAAGAGACTGGCATGGATGTATACAGAATTGGTGGTCAAACTAAAGGACAACAAGCAAATGCACAGCCACCCACTGGAAGCAGGGACAAGTATCCTACGAAGAATATAGGGGCATAGGCTGGTTGTGTAGGGATGGGGGAAAGAAAGCCAAAGTGACGCTCGAGCTGAACTTTACAAGGGATGCAAAAAATAACAAGAAGGGCTTCTATGGTGTGTCAGTCAGAAAACGAATGCAAAGAAAGTGTACAGACACACACACCCTGGGATAAGCAAGGCTGGAAAATTGGTAACAACTGATGAGGAGGAGGCTGAGGGACTCAACTTTTTTTGCCTCAGTCTTCAATGGCAACTTCTCTTCCCACACCTCTTAAGTGGATGGACAGCAGAATGGGGATTGGGGGAGCAAAGTCCTTCCCACCTTAAGTGAAGATCACGTTTCTGACCATCCGAGGAGCCTGAACATACATAAGGCCATGGGACCTGATAAGATGCATCTCTCAGTCCTGAGGGAATTGGCTGATGTAGTTGCCAAGCCACTCTCCACATTTGAAAAGTTGTGGAGTCAGGTGAAGTCCCAGACAACTACAAAAAGAGAAACACTGTACCTATGTTTAGAAAAGGCAGACAGGAGGACCCCGGGAACTACCGACCTGTCAGCCTCACCTCTGTGCCTGGGAAGATCAGGGAACAGATCATCCTAGAATCAGGAGGTGATCCTAGGACAGGGAGGTGATTTGGGACAG
>VZRJ01005635.1:17514-36386 GCA_013397565.1 Ptilonorhynchus violaceus
GGGGAGCGAGCCAACCTGAGACTGAAAAAGGGCCTATGCGAGATGAAGGCTGAAATTGGAAGGCATCCCGCATCCTTTCGTTCTCTGTCGGATGTGTGAAATTGTCCTTTAATCTGAACTCTCTTGCTAGTCTCACTCAAAGCGTTGGAGCTTTGCCTCCATCCCATCTGTAGTGCTATGTCCAGTTCGGGGCTCCTCAGGACAAGAGAGACAGAGAGCTACTGGAGAGAGTCAAGTAGAGGAGCACAGAGTTGATGAGGAGTCTGGAGAATCTTTCTCCTGAGGAGAGACTGCAGGAGCTGGGCCTGTTCAGTCTGGAGAAGAAAAGACTGAGAGGGGATCTCATTAATGCATATAAATATCTCAAAGGTGGGTGCCGAGACCACGGTGCCAGACTCTTTTCAGTGATGTCCAGAGACAGAATAAGGAGCAATGGCCATACACTAAACCACAAGAAGTTCCATCTAAACATGAGGAAGAACTTCTTCATGTTAAGGGTAGCAGAGCACTGAACAGGCTGCCCATGAGGCTGTCACCTACTCTAGGTCACCCTGTCTTGGCAGGAGGGTTGGAGCAGATGATCTCCAGAGGTCCCTTCCAACCCTAATGATTTGGTGATTCCCTGTTCATTAGAAAGCCTGCAGTAGGATCTCTGTTCACCTAGCCATGCCTGTCCTCTCCTTCACCTCGTCGCCTAGTCCCTCTCTTATTACACAGTGACTGCAGGTCAGCCCTTGCCTCCACGCCCTGTACCACCACATGCACGTGCAACTTTTCCTGCTCCTCCCTCTGTTGCCCAACGAAGGCTCTGACCTCATCCTGTCCTTGCCATACTGCCCGCCTGTTGCAATGATTTACAAATCTTCCACCAGGTTCCACCTTTGGCTTGCCTTTCCCCCTTTAGCTCTCACTTAGAGATTTTGTGCAGCACCCTGAGAGGGATTCAGGTTTCACCGGGAGCTGATGGCAGAAGGGGAAATCACCTGGTGGGTCTGAACCTGCTGAAACAATTGACACAGATGGTTTTACTGACTTAACAGAAATCAAAGTGAGGCATGAGGAGATGCGCTAGTCCTTGTGTGTTGACGTAATGATGGTTGTTGGTTCACTTCACTGCAGTTCAGTGTCACAGGGTTGCAGACTCCTGCGGGACTGAGGCACGAGCAGGCTGAGAGGGCCAAGGGTTGTCTGAACACTTTGCAACTGGAATATCTTTCATGCTGACTGCTTTCCCAGAGCTGACATCCTGCACAGATGGAAGTGAAAGTGCTTTGCTAAGATCTTCAGGCATGCTTTTCCTTCATTCTCCCTGCAGCCACTCAGCCCAAATGACCAAGGCAGGCCCTGACTGCCGTAACTGCATGCCCAGACTGTAAGCCTCATGCCAGCAATGGAAGCAAGCCATCATGTCTGTGTGTAGAGAGCTGATGCTTTCAGCCATGCCCAGAAGTATCTGCAGCAGAAGCCCCTGGGCACCATGGTTCAACCTTCTTCCCTTCAAGTGTTTTTTTCTTCTCCAGTATGTGATAAGGGAACTGAAGTGATGGGGCTTTTTTCTATATCGGGGGTCAGTTTACCTCCTGGAAGGTGTTTTTTTTAGCATGAGAGGCAAAAAGCATTTGAAAGGTGTTAGAGAAGGTGGAAGGCTCGAGCACCTCGTTTCAGCAGTGTTGCTGGTGCCTGCACAGTAGCCCCGCAGCTTGGCCCCCCCCCCAACCCTGCATGAGCAGGGGAGCAGGGGTTTTCCATGGGCTGAGCACCCCTGCATCTGTGCTTGCAGTCCAGTGCTCTGCACTCTACAAAGCAGAAACACATGGTCCTAGTGGTGGAGTGACCCCCTGCTCCCCAAAATGCCCTTCGCTCCGATGGTGCAGCATTCACCTGGAGCTGAGCAAGCCCCTGACTCTCCAGTTACTCGCAGGAGGACGTGGTGCGCCCTTCTCTTTCGGGAGCTACTCCTTTAATTTTGCGGGGCCGGGTATTTTGCCCATCAGCCTTTTAACTTACGCCAGGCTGCCGTGTGGCGTTGCAGCGACGCCTCCCCGGCTGCTGCCCCTCCTCCCACTGCCGCTGAGCACAGCGCTCTCTGCCGCTGCCAACTGCGCCTCGCTCCCAGCCTTCCCCCGGGGCTGACCTGGGTTCACCTCGGGGGGGGATGAGGAAATGCAGCCATGCGGGAGGAGGTGGCAAGCAAGGTCCTAGTGAGCACTGTGAGCTGGGCCCTGAGTGTCCTCAAGACAGGGAGAAGATCTTTCAGGCCAGCAATTGCCTCTGAAAACACCCTGTGTCCTCCACATGACAATCCCAACAAACTTTCAGCCCCAGTTCAAGCTTCCCCTGGTTTTGAGTGACGTTTGATATTTTACCATCACTCAAGTCTTAGAGCGCTTATTTTAAGGAATATATCTCAATATGAATATGGAAATAGGTAGAAACATGAAAATTTGCGGTTGGGAAGAGAGTCAAACTGAGGAAAACCACTTGTGCAACATCACACAGTAAACATGGAGCATAGTTCACAGGTATTCCCATCCCATGATCTTCATGATATAGTTTCCCTGATGCCTTAGAATTTGGCTTTTATATTTCTCATATACTTGCAATCCTGCAATTCTTAGTGTGTAACTCTAAAGCCCATATAAAAGTGTTAGTTACTGCCTTTAGACAAAACAATCTATCTTCAGGCCTGAACTTCAAGGAGACCTTACTGCTTCAGGCCCAAGATGTGTAAACAGCCGTTGATGAAGTGCAGCAAACTTGGGGTGAATTACTTCATTACCTAAAGTTCTAACTGGAAGATCTGGCCCCAATATGCTAACGCACCAAACTTAAAAAAGTATGGAGAGCTCGTGACCAGTTGTCCATCTTGGGTGGTCTATCTTGGGAAGCCGATCTCAGAGGCTCCGCTTGGGGTGTAAGCCCCCCACCCCCGAGCGAGCTCTGACTGCCCTGGATGTACCTGAAGGCCTTCAAATAAACACCACTGCTTTTTAACCTTTTGATCTTTGTCAAGTCTCTCTCTTTTAGGTAGTCCTGATAAGGCATCTTCCCCCATTCATTAACAAAGGTACACCCTAGCGAATATTGCTGTTATTTCAACATATTAAGAAGGTAATTTTCAGCAGAAGAATCATTATATTTAAAATACTCCCCTTAAACTCACTACTATTTGATTGGAATATTAAATAACATTTGGATATCTAACAACAAATGTTAAGAACACTTATGGGTATACTATTAGTAGAAGTGATTCCCAAATTTGGCATAAAATTTAAGAATTTATCAGAAATAAATAAGGTGCGTGGAGGATAGCTGAGGTGAGTTTTTCTAAGTGTTTATTGGTTTTCATTTCTTAGTAAGAAAAAAATTACATTGTTATATTAAATGATAATTAATTAAATTCGTTGAAATTCCCCAGCTCATAACTAATTCTTTTTTTTTGCCCAGAACAATGTGTATATTACTATATACCAGCTAAAGACATGGTTTGTTGACTTAAAATTTTTTTCTTTGCAACTTTGAAAGGTTTCTAGTTTTGATGGTGGCAGTGAAGATACAAAGAAGTAGTAGGAAAACCACTATATGTACAAGTTGATCATTTCTGGTGATAGTGAATGCTCTCTGGATTTCAAGTTGATTGGTTTGTTTTTTCGCTCAAGAATTTGGAATCCATTCAAGCTATTTGCCAAAATCCCTTTTTTCATTTGGAGGGTGCAATTTATGGAAGTGGCTGCAGAGCCCCTGTACTTAAAGCTAGTAGAAAGAATGTTACCTACCACAGGACTTTGAAACATTAATGGTTTATAATCAGTACCTTATTTTGAAGAGTCCTTTTTTATAGTGAAGGTGACAGGTGAATATTGCTGGAAAAAGAAATCAAACAGAAAACAGTTCATTTTGCAGGAGCGTCATATGACCTGTCTTGCTAAATTATACCAAAGCCAGTCTGTCTTGCATCCTAGATGAAATTTGCGATTTACAGTCTCCTAGATGAAATGCAGAAATGTTTTTGTTTTTTTTTTAGAAAAGCATTGCTTTTGCTTTTTCAGAATTGTAGTGCATCAAGTTGGAGGGCAAGAAAGAACGCTGAACAGGTTTTATAGGAGTGTCAAAATAGGGATAAGGGAAGGGCAGAGGAGGCAAAGTTGGAAGAGTTCCTTTCTGTTGAAAATGCTCTGAGTAGTCACACTTGGATGGTGTTAGTTCCCTGGGCTCACAGTGCAGGTTGTTTTGTAGGGATCCACAGAACAGACCTAACTATTTTTTGATACTGAAGACACCTAAGAGACTTTCAACAGCATTTTTGGGGGCTGTTCAACTTGCTTGGCTTTGTAACTTGCAAAAGCTGTCCTTCATTGTAAAATGTTCACGTTCACTCTGGTAAAGTAAAATGCTGATCAAATTTATGTCTTTAAGCAGAATCTCTGTATTTTAAGTAGAATTCTCTGTATCTTTAGCCTCTGAGTCTTTAAGTAGAATTTGCTGTCTCTGTCCCTTCCTTTGATTTCTGTTGCAGATGGACGTTGATGGTATCATTCTCACCTTTAACCCCTCGTTTGAATGTTAAAAGATGTTATCAGGTAGGTTAAGCAGATGTGGCTCAATGTTTATGGAAACTTTTGTATTTTATGACCTGCCTGGCAATTGTCTGAGAAGATAACATCATTTTTGACACTCAACCTGAGGTTCTGCACGTTCTGAACTAAACTTTACTTAAAACTGAGTAGGGGGCATCTCCCCAAACGACCACCAGGGACCACTAGAGGCCCCCGAAGAGGCGCACACAGGTGCAGTGACACGTATTGCATAAGGTTGCACAGGCTAAGCAGTTATGCAGTAGGCAGGGGGTAAGTATTTATTCAATATGCAGGTTTAAGTAGATTTCAATGTATGAATTCTCTTGCTTGTTAATCCTTGGTTTGCTTGATTTGTGGAAAATCTTCACCTTGCATCTTGGGCAGAATAAACAATATTGTCTCCTTTCTAAACCCAACCCTTTGTCCATGTTTAGAGAGTTCCAAAAGTCGGCAACAAAAGCAGTAAATTAATTTACAGTTTAGAAGCCTTTGCAGAATTAATTTCTTGGAAGTGCTGCCTAAGCATTCAAAGAGAAGAAGAAATTAAGCGGATCCCAGGAGGAAGGAGCAGATGGAGCCAAGGTTAAGACAGAATCTGCTGCAGCCAAGCCATCGGGTCCTGTTGCAGAAACATTCAGAGTTATTCAAGGGGCAATGACTGAAGAGTATGTGAGAAGTACTCAGGGTGTCTTTCAGTTTGAGTTATCTGGTAAGACCATCGCTTGTGCAACATTCCCTAGCAAAAGGCCCTGGCTGTTTTCCAACAGAAACGCTCACCTTTGGAAGCTGATCCCGAAGCAGACCAGCTCCTCTTCCGTTCTGTGTGATGCTCCTTCTCAGGACGCACTTGAGCAGGCGGCGGGAGCTGCTGCCCCTCCTGCATCACACAGAGCCTCTGTCACGCCCGCACAGGGGCCGTGTGACCACAGACAGGGCGCTCCCGGGGTCACGTAGAAGTGTCACCAAAACTGCGGGAAAAACAGAAACTCTCCAACAACATCTTTTAAGTGTTAGAGAATGAGGCATTACTTTATTGTGGCCAGGATGTTATTCTGGCCAGGATGTGCGATACAAATCATTCCATCCATACGTGCCCGGGTTGTGCAGTAGAAATCATTCCATCAGACGTGGTTCTTTACCAGATTTTTCACAGATTTATGCATAAAACCCCAAAGAAATTCTCCTTCATTGGTTCTAAAGTACACAGTTCTTAGTATTCGGTCTCCTATTGGTTATTGATCCCTCCTCCTTCGATGCTAATTTGCTCCTCATTCTTTGGTTCTCTTACCAATCTTTTCTCAGACCAGGTGTCTCGCACCGCACCAGGGGGCAATGTTTGCTAATGTCCGTTTATCTCCTCTGTATCTTCTGGCTCCGGGAATCTTCTATTTTGTAGATTGAGGGCTATCAGACCTCAGCCAGCGAAACTCCAACCCTTGGTAAACAGAGTCCTTTGAAGAAAAACTTCAATTCCCCTCCCCCTGGGCAAAGACAAACAAACCCCTGACTAAAGTTAGTTTAAAAAATTTTTTTGAAGTTGTATTGTTTCCAACAGAAGCGCCAGCTGCCACCAGCTCTGTGAGCAAAGCGCAGCCTTTGGGCTCTCCTGCCCATGTCTCCAGCACGTGGTGCTTGGGGCATCTGCCGGAGGCTGGCTTTGCCTGCCCGCCATCGGGGTACAAGAGGTAACTCTTGCAGAGCATTCGCCAGCATGCGATGGAACTGCTCCAAACGGACTGACAGGGGCAACAGGGAGGGCACAGCACTCCTTGCTGCCTTCTCACCTCGCTTCACTCTCTGTCCAGGTGATGGTGGAGGCACTTGGTATATTGACCTGAAGACCAAGGGTGGGAGCGCTGGCTTCGGAAAGCCTCCTGTGACAGCCGATGTGGTTATGAGCATGTCAAGTGCCGACTTTGTGAAAATGTTCACAGGTGAGGGACAAAGGCCTTGGTCAGGGGGATGCAGGTACCGGTGCCCAGAAAAGCCTCTGCTGCTGGGGGAGTAGAGAGGCTTCAGGCTTTGTGATCTGGGATGGAGGAGCTTTTGGCTTTTTGTGGCTGAAGTGAAAGTGTAGGCCAGAACTGCTTGGATTTTTCTGGACTCTTGTGTTCTGTGAACAGGAAGAGTGCAAAAGCTTACGCTGCTTTCATTAACCAGGTACTGGCATTTTAGCAACCAATGTAGCTTCAGAAAGAATCCAGTCCACGTGCTGGACTTCTGCTCAGGACATCTCTAAGCAGTGTTTCCTAAATGTGCACTGCTTTTACAGGAGGACTTGGTAGGAAAATAACCTGATTTGTTTCATCTTCCCTGAGAGATCTCGGTTATATGGTCTTTTCTCAGTTAAATCAGTCATAATCTAATAGTTTCATTAAGTAACTGCATACAACATCTGATGTAATTTGTTCCTCTTATAGAGTGTTTTCTTGTTCCAGAAAACATATTTACTGGTTAAGTAGTGTTGGAGAAGAAGCAGTGTCAGAACTTTCATAGTGTTAAATTGCTATACGTCTTTGTAATTGTGATTTCCACATGTATTACTATTCAAATCCTTCTTTAACAAGCTTCATAATGGAGTCAGAAGAGAACAGATTAATCATGACAAAAAAGAAGTTGTCCATGAAGTTAATAATTGTAATCAAGTGCTCACAAATGTTTTTACAAATGGACTGGAAAAGTAAATTCTATTTCAATTAATCAGCCTTCTCCTTTACAGCAAAGTGCTTCAATATTGTGAAATACACATAGATAGATACAGACATACAGAAATACTTTGTTAGATTGAGATACTGGAAGTGTATGAGATTTAATCACAGAGTCTGATTTAGCATTTTTGCCATGTGGATAAAACTATGAAGTATATTCCAAAACAGAATTTCTAAAGAACTCAAAGATCTTACTCTAGGGATATTGCTGTTTCCTGTGCAGAACCTATATCCAGGTCCTTTTCATTTTCTGATGATTCTGTTTCTTCTTTTTAGATAAGCTAAAGCCATTCATGGCTTTCATGGCATGAAACTCTAGTATTAAAGGAGATATGATGCTAACATTGAGCCTGGAAAAGATGCTGCCGTAATTAAATTTTGAACACTAGCAGAATACTGGCCTTTCTTACATAACTACAATGCTGTTTTAAAATACCAGTCCTCATTTTTCATTGATGCGCTATAAGATTAATAGATTTTGTAACTGCTACAGAAATCAATTTGAAATCAATCAACTCAGTTTGATTATAATACCCAACAGCAAACATGGTTTTTTTAATAACTTGCTGTAATGCTTGAAAGAAAAATTATGTCCCAAAATTCTGATGTTTCAAGGGCAGCTTTTTTCATTTTCACTTTTTTTTCCTGACTGCACACTGTGCTGTGTTACTGTAAAATGTAAACCTAATAGAACTTTATTTCTTAAAATGTTATCTCATCTTTGAATTTCCTGATGTCTAATGAGTTGTGAGTTCTGATCCCAGGATTAGGGGATGCACAGCGTGTTTCCATTGTACTGTAAGAGCTAAAGTCAGCACTAACTTTTCCTCTGACTGGGAGACAAACAGCATTTTCCTCTCCTGTACTGGCTTCACAAAGCTTGTATGAATTGACCAGCCCTATCAGACGTTATTTTTAAAAGGCTGATAATCTCGAGCTATTGAAAAAGTCTGCTGTGCACTGTCAGGACAAGATCTACAATGGGTGCTGTGGTAGAGGAATTATTGCAGTTATTTGCCTTATGCAGATGATTTCTACATAAGATCAGAACTGTGTTGCTTTTAAATCCATTGCTCACTATACAGATTATGAGGCCCATAAAAATTAAATTACTAAAAAAACTGTGAGTAACTGGAGAGAGAGGTGCATGTTTTCTGGGGGATGATAAATGAAGACAACAGTGGCAAGAGAGACACGATCCGCAGGCTGCTGACGGTAGTGAGCAGGACTATGGCTCATCGTATTCGAGTGTGCTCAAAGGCTCTGCTTTGACGTCTTCTCTCGCGTCTGTTCAGCACTTCCAGGTTCTCCGCCGGAGTCTGGAGCGGGCGGTGCCAGCAGAGGGAGCAGGCAGCACACCGGAGCGGGGCTGGCTTGGATACCCCGCGGCGCCCGGGCGCTGCCAAAGGCACTCCGCTGCCCGGCCTGCGGCACACTTGGTCAAGGGCTAGACCTGAAAAAGTGCACCAAGATCTTTTTCTGCTCAAAGCAGAGTTCAAATGTGGGACAGGGTCGGATAAGCAGGTTTGCGACAACTTAAAAATCTGTGCCTTGCAACCTCTCACCTCTTTTCCTCGCCCCTGGTATAAATTCCCTGCTCCAGAGCAGGAATGAGGGTGTGTACTTCTAGAGGACAAAGAACCAGGACTTGTCATACTTATCTGAACCACTGAAATAATCAGTGAGAGTAATGTTTTATTGTCAGGGAGAGACTTGGTTTGGGAGAGCATTAGCCTGAATGCTTAAAACTTCAACAAAAATCAAACCCACTGAATCTCCATATAATGTCTATTTAATGTCCATATAATCCATATAGTCCATATAATGGAGTATTGCTTAATCTGGTTCTGTGCAACATTCTGTCCTAGAATAAAATGTTGCTTTATATAGCAAAGTTAAGGTCTAACTAACTAAATATAACTAGTTCAAGCAATAATACATAGAATCAGTATCTTTTACTGGGGTGGGCTGTAGCGAATTGCTTGCCACCATTTCTACCAGGGGCTGAGAATAAGACCTTGCGAGCTGCTTGGGGACAGTATCCTCACACCTCTTGAGACAGGTTTACCTGCACAGAATTTTATCTGTGGGGTCCACACATCAACTTGAAGTTACCATAGGGGAAAAAGAATAGAAAGAGAGGAAGTGCCTGACAAGTGCCCAGCCAAGAAGCAAATAAATGTGGCCCCCAGAAGAGTGTCCTTTCCAGAGTCAGCAAGTGGTGAGGATGAGGAAGGTGACTATAATTATTCTTGTCAGACTTTCTTATCTGTTAACTCTGCCCTTGGCATTAGGACCCAGCCAAGCTACCTCTTGGTTGTTCCTGTATATGATACTGTCAGTGGTGACAGGATCACATTTAATCAATCACAGGTGGAGTGTGCCAGTCACTCCACTTTGTGCATATTTATGGCTGGTAATGCTTACGGGATATTTACATGATTATTGTCTACTTTTCTATTTGCTAACTCCAGTTTTTCACCTCATACAAACGGAAGTTACAAACCAGATAGGAAACACCATGGGGAAGAAATAAGAGATTCTCAGACTATGAGCAATTGCTTTCTATGAGAACCTGCTGAGATTTGCAAGTGGAAGGCCAAGGCAACAGCATAGGAAGGAGAAGGGAAAAAGACTGACACAGCAGCTCAGGTGGAAGGCTGCAGGGCTGCAAGTGATAGGTGAGCCCTGAGGGGTGCACAGAAGGCACTTGGCATTGCAAAGGTGAAGTCACTTGTGCATGTCTGTGTGCAGCAGTTGATGTGTCTGGCATTTGCTAGTCAGTGCTAAAAGGGTATATGCAATGAAATTGTGATCACAAGGTTGGACTGGGAAGGCTCACATTAATAACCAAGGAAGCAGAAAAGTGCACACACTGTTTCAGTGGCATGGTTGAGCTCAAGCTCTATGGTTAGCTCACTACAAAGTGAAGCAAGCAAGAAAAAACTATCAAATTTCTTAAATGTGAACGGTAATTTTGAGCTTGTTTCCCTGTTCTCACTTTCTCCCGCTAATAGGAGCCAAATGGCATGAGCAACAACTGAAAACAGACCTTTTCATCAATAGTTAAAGTTTTAGCAGGGTGGGGGATAAGTACAATATCATTAATTCAGTCTCACAGCTTTGGTTGCGAGTATGTGTGAGATGCAGTATTGGGTGAATAAATAACACAAAATCAGTGTACAGAGTGCAGTGTACAGAGTGCTGGATTTTTTTTACTAAGAAACCTAATTCATACTATTCATAATATTTTGTCCAGAAGGATGTGGTCAGGCATTTCTTTATAAGGTTACTATTTCTACTAAGCAACTGAATATGATAGAGGGGAATTTTGTGATCCAGACTTTACTGTAAAAGCAGTGTCAAGGTCACATCTATTCACTGAAACAGGTCTCTCAAACTTCTAAATTTACCAGGCCAAAAATGGAGGTAATAAAATACTACCATGGTTGCCTCAACCCAAGCTGGGAGAAAACACTGGCTCGGTTGATTATTTTCTTTTCTAGAGGAACAAATGCTTCTGTGACAGTGACAGTCAGACCTATCTTAAATAAATAATGCCCCATCTTCATATCTGAATGCCCCATAACAGAATGTCTGCTGTTATTTTCTTCTCTTTGAAGAAAAGGAGAGCTCACCAAAGACACACATATGAGACTCTGTTGTCAGCCTGTTCCAGATGGGCAACTGCACGAAAGGCTGCAAATAGCCCTAGGATTTCTCTGGCAGAACCAAGAACCAGCTCCCTCACGAGTCCAGTTCTGTCATTGCAAAGCTTTTCCCCACCCTCCATCGTTTTGTGTTTGTAATGTGAGGTCTGTAAAGCACCCTGTAAAATAGAAGTTCTGCCCTCACAGACCAGCATTTTGAGGGGAACAGAAATGGATGCACTGTGGCTCTGCTACAGCCTTCACATGTTATTTGCAGAGAGCCAACCTCTTTTCTGAGCCCAGGAACTCATAGCTAGCAGTGTGAGTGTGTGAAGAGCATGATCCAATTATGTTTTAAAGCCACTCTCTGTGTTCTAAAGGACATTACGGAATAACTTGAGGCCACAGGCTGGAGACCAAAGCATCATGGTTTCTTAAACATAGAAACAGCCCATTGTCCTTATCCCATATGGAGAAATTACACACTGCACATTCAGCCAAATCTCCCTCATATAATTAGCACACACTTACAGTGCCAAGTCTCCTGCTTGCTTTCAAGTGGGTTTCTTGTTGAGTTGTTAGTACACACTTTTATCATATTCATTCAGGCTTTTGTTTAAAGTGCTCTGCTTTACCTGTATATTTCATGCAAGAGTTGACACTCACCTGCTGTTGCCACAAATATGTCCCGTTGCACCAAAACCCACAGAAATTTAATACAAAACAGAGCTGTGTGGTGACAACTCTGAAAACACACAGAGTTTTCAAGTCTCTGCTGAAGCCATATAGAATTTTCAAAAGTACCTTGTGGACTGACCTGCCTATACCTTTTTCTGGGTTAACACTAATTGTTAGTTGCAGCCTAGTTACAAAACTAACAAAGGAAGGACCAGCAGGAAGTTAGTTCTGCTCTCGTATGCTTGGGTATGAATGTGAAGTATCCTCATGATGTCCACGATGACAGGATTTGTCTGCAGTGCTTCCTTCAGCATGATGCACAGGTGAAGGAAAGGTGGCTGCCAAATGCAACAATCTGAGGTTCTCAGTGGAGAAAACTAACAGGTACTTCTGTCAGGTTGTTAGCTGCCCCAGATAGGGGATGAAAAATTTAGAACTGACCCAAAGGCTGCGTCTTTTTCCATCTCTCTGAGCTCTTCTAAGCTGTTACTTGTTTTGCATTTCATCAATCACACTCTTATTTACTTTGATCATGGCTCTGACCTGAAGTTAGGTATTTTGTCATGTTGGGGTTTTTTTTCAAAGTTGATGAATAACTGCAGTCATAACAAATCCAGTGAGTGTGACTTGGGTGGTCTTTAGTGCTGGCACTTACTCCCCCATGTTCCTTCAGGACGTCCAAAGGAAAATGAACCTGCCCTTCTGTGTGCTATAGGCTAGGTGTTGAAATTCCAAAGGGAGTTTGAGAAGGGCAGGAATATTCTGGTTATCAGTGATCACTGCAAAAAGACAAAACCTTTACAGTGCACTGTGATGGCTGAATCCCCGCTCCTCAGGTTGTCCCACACAACCTTCTACTTCAGAAACAAGCTCAGGACACTCCTTGCCTGGTCACTCCTTTTAATTCAGCCTGGTGTTTCCTACAGGACCAGAAAAACGCCTGCTTGAGCACTTGCGTAAGCCTGCCCTGCCTTGGTCAGAGCAGTGTTTGTAACATCTATCCATAGCAATCCAGTAGACGGATTGACAGCAGTCCAGGCAGCTGGAGAAGACCACTCTCCTCAAGCTTTCCTGTTTGAATCAGGCTCCTTGTGGGCTTGTGTCCTGTTAGTGCTCCAGAATGAAGCATGCCTTCCTCTCTTGTGGATCCTCCTAGCTCTCTATGCCCTTGTTTCTGACCTGTGGAGCAGGGATGTAGGGCCACTGTTAAAAGCAGGATTACAAGTGTTGAAATACTGTTGAGCAGGGTGCAACTAGGTGCTGTGGTGAACGACCAACAGACAGAGCTGAAAGACCATGGTCTACTCTCATGGTCTACTAAAGATGAGTTTGTTCTGAAATCTTCTCCAGAAGTGACAAAATCTTATGGCATCATGCAGTGCCCCCCAGAAGTAATTTTTGGACTGGTGGGTAAGTGAAGGGCAAATTAACCAGCAGTGCTTTGCTTTGAAATCTTGTGTGTATTTAATTATAGATGTTCCAGGAATGCAGATATGATGCTTCACAGGTTCTGCTTTTAAAATCTCTCCTTACATAAAGAGAAAGTGTGGGGTGTGAGAGAGAAGTTGCCTGCTTGATCTTCCCAATCTGACAACCCAACTGACAAGCAACTTATTCACTTCCATATTTATTTGCAATTTTTCAAGGAACTTCCCGATAGCAGCATACCTGTTTAGTGCAATAAAGCTGGTGTCCACAGAGGTGCTTTCAGACTGCTTAATGGCTTTTATTCTGATCCTCCCTACATGAGTGCAGCTCTGCTACACTGCTACTGAAAACACAGGGATACAAAGTCCTCTGTATGGCCATGAGAGAAGGACTCTGCCTCCTTATTTACTAACCACCAGCATCCCAGGAGTGTGTTGTAACAGCCCAGCTCCACTCGTCCCACCGGTTCTCTGCAAGTCAGACCACTTGTCTTCCTGCAGTTATGGAGGAAACTGCCACCCACCTTGCTGTCCTTGACTTCTAGTCCTCATGGCTGGGTGTCTGTAAGCTGCACTTGCCCCACAGACCCACCTGTTGCTCTGCCCTTCCAGAGCATTGATGTCCCATGAGGGAACCAACTCCTAGCCCAACCCATTAATACTGACTTGCAGAGACCTGTTTCTCACCTAGCCCTTTCACCCAGAGAAGTGTGTGAGCAAAGTGGGTCTATCTCATGTTTAATTCTCTGAGAGAGGACTGTAGAAGTATTCCCAACTGACACGCAGACTTCTGGGGTGGGAAGCTGGCTCCCCAGATTTTTTGTGCTCATTCCTTTGCAATAGATGTTGAGGTGGATGAAGCCTCAATGAAGATCCAGCTGCCTGCCTGCATGTTGGAAGGCTGCCTGAAACAGGCTTCTCTCACAATAGTACGGAGGAGGAAGAGGCAGTGTGGGACACCACAAGGTTGGGCCAGGCACTGAGCTCTTCTTGGACTTTCTGGGACCTTCCAGACACTACTCTCTCCATGCTCCAGCTAACTTACGGGGTAAAATCTTGCTTGGGTCACAACAAACGAAGTATAAAAAGCAAGACGAATCTTTTAACTCACACTGCTTTTTCAAGGGGCTGCCGTTTTCAGCAAGTTATTAGTTGTGCCGGGAATTTTTCCTGACTCAAAAGTGGTTCCTGCTTAACTTCTTGCAGTGCAGGAGCTGGTTGGAGACATGTTACTCTGAGTAATATACCTTTGAAAAACACAGGAAAGTATTCATACTGTGATGAGACTGATCTGCATTTGGCTGGTGCCAGCCATGATCAGCAGCCCTTGGAGAAGACATGCTAATGGCAGTCTGAGGGGAACTGGTGCAAAAAAAAGCCTGCTGTGGCAGTGGCCTGATCCTGCCCCTCTTCCCTAACACAATCAGTTCTGATTTAAAAGCTACATCTGGTCAAACAGACCATTCTGGGCCTTTCTTTTCACTCTTATCCCAGCTGCTCTTGTGGTAGGTCCTTAGCATATGGCCAGCCTTCTGCTAAAAACAGAGGTATTTTCTGATTGCCTCTGTCTTCCTCCCAGCCTGTTCATCACCTCCCAGGGCAGCTTCCCTCCTGCTGCAGAGGCTGGGGGATTTCACATGGGGGGGGTGTACCACCTTTGTGTTTCAGATGGCAAAGCTTCTGGAACCGGTCAGGCTCATGACCAGTGGTGGGAACTGATGGACAGTCTGTGTGGGTGCTGGCACACTCTGCTCAGCTGGGCAGGAGAGAGTAAGCATGGCCAGGGCACAAACTGTAAGAGTCTGACTCACTCATGGCTTCCTTGCTGCCTGGGTCAAATGCAGGGCAGAGCTGGGCAGCAGAAATAAATCACTCAGCAGAATCCCAGCTCACCTGTCAGTCCTGCACAAATGGGGAACTGGCCCAGTTGGTGCATGTCTTATCTCACAGAGGATGGGGAAAAGCCAAGCTCTGCTCTGTTCCTGCTTGACAAATGTGGTGCTGGAGGGATGATGGAGAAGCTGAGCAGTTCATAAAAAAGCCACGTGAGCACTCGGTGTCTGCATGTTTTTGATGAGGTGGTATCATCTGTCCTCTAATATCACTGTCACTTGCTGTGACCTTTGGACCTCTCTTCAAGCAGACAGTCAGGAGTTCCCAAACAAGAGGGCAATGATTCCTTTCCCTCATGTTTGGCGACTCGTACGCCCTATTTCACAGCCCACTGGCCCAGCCAGTATTTCTGTGCAGAAGGCTCAGTTCTTGTGGGATCTGGGATGCTTTTGCCTTTGCCTGTTGTTTTTGGTCTACTGGTGCCATGGGTGTTAATGGGATGGCAGGCTGCCCAGCAGTACTGGAGGGATGAGCACAAGCTTCCATTGAGCACCTTGAGCCCTAGCTTTCCTGGCACTGGCATCTGGAGTGAGACAATTTGCCCTTGCCACAGTCTGATATGGCTGATAAAGGGCCATAGCACAGATGGGTGCACACAGGTTAGTGAGTTGCCAGAGGTCACAGAATAAAATCCATGCTAGGTCTGGGATGAGGATGTGATACACCTTTGTGCTGGTTTGACTGTAACCAGCAGGGGAAATTAACCCCACACAAATACCTCGAGAGAGATTTAGGTCAAAATTACAATTTTAATAGAAAGGTTAAAATAAATGCAATGAATACAGAAAGAAAACTGGCTTAAAAACCATGAGGTCACAGTACAACGTGATAGCCCATTGTCCAGGGTGGTAGCTGTATAGTCCAATTAGGCACTGGTCCTGTAGAAGATCTGGAACTGTGGGAAGTTTGCCTCCTCTGCTGGGTACTCTGTAGTCCTCTGGGTGTCCAGTGGTGGTCTCTCTCAGTCCCGACCCTGTTTTTATGTGGTGTTTCTTAGGTGGTACCTCCCCCAGGGGCGGGGATTTCCACAATGGAAAAGGATGTTCCCGATGTTCTACTGGTTGGTGCGTATCTGGTCCAGTAATGAGCTCACATGAGCTGAGTCTTCAGGGAGCAAACAGTTCTGGCATTCTATTGGTTGGTGTTTATCTGGTTCAGTAATGGGCCATTAACCAAGATAATCCACTCAGGATGAGTGGTGCTTGCTGTTGGCTGGAATGGTTATCTCAGTTGAGATAAGGAGTGCCTCCCCACCTCACATGAGCACAGGGAATCTCCATGAGCAAACAATCCAGTTTATTGAGGAAATATGTGGGTGGTGATAGAATACATCCTTTCTATGTTTAACCCAGGACAACCTTCTTCCTCAGCTCACTGCATTAATGACAGGACCGTGCTGCCTCACCCAGACATGCAGACCATATATGGAGAGATGCTCCAGCAGGTGTCCATACCAACAGTCAGACATCTGCCACAATGTGTTTTATGCCAAGTGAGGAATAGGAATAGGAATGACAAGCAATAACACCTTCTCACCACAGCAGTCCCTTGGTTTTGCAGAGGCAGGGCAGTCTGTCTGTCTGTCTGCAGCAGCCAGCACAGTCCTGTGGGGTCAATACCAGCAGCTTTCCTTCCTCGAAAAAACCTTGCTTTCTCACTTGAGAACACCAGCACACACAATCACTGCTCTCCCAGTGCAGTTACTAATACAGGCAGTGAGCTAAAGTGGGCTCAACCAGAATTGCAATTCTGTGCTGAAATGCTAGTGACATTATATGAGGCTTAGCTGAGCTCTTTGATAGTGCATATGATATGAAACAGAAATCCCTGTGATGCAATTACAGCCCTGTGTACCACCCTGTGACAATAATAGGGCACAATAACCAAGCAACCATGTCAGAGGTTTGTGAAGAATTTTCAAACTCTCTTTTTGATTAATGAGTGCAGATACTGCATTGACCTACGGCTGCTGCTAACAATGAAGAAGTGAAAAAGGAATAGAAAGAGGTGGGGGAGCAAGTGGGAGGAGGGTAGGCTTGGAGGCTACTTTGTCCTGTGGCCACTGAAGAGCATGACAGAAACAGAGAAAAGCAAAGAAAAAGGATGCAAAGGAGTGAACAAGACTGGAGACCAACAGTGAAGAGCAAGTCCCTTGCATTGCCTGACTGCAGATGATGTGCCTGATTGTAGGGCTCCCAGAGACAAGGAGTGTTTGCTTAGAAGGCAGTCCTCCTCTTCAGAAATTCCTTATTGTCATTTGTGAAAGTGTAACTATATGGTCTTGAAAAGACAACTCAGCAGCCTCACCTCGAAGGCAAACAGCACTGGTTTCAACGAAAACAACCCACACAGCCTCTGTCCAAGGAGGCATTTGATGGTCTGTGGGGTACTGTGGGAGCATATTCCTGAAGAGCAGCCCATTCCTGTCGCTGGCAGGATTTTGTGGGCACAGCAGAGTACAGGAAGGTTGTGGTCTTTTTCTTAATGTTGATGGTGCTTTGACTACAGGTCCCTGCATTTAAAAGCAAGATGTGAAACCAGGGTGTCACGTATTTGCTTATGATGGATGGAGGCAGACTCTCCCTTTATCCCCTGGAATAATTACTTCTTCCATTTAGGGTTCTTCGTCTTTAGGAGTCTACCACTGAAACCTTGATTTTAAAGTATTAAAGACCTCTGCTGTGTTGCAGCAACATGACAATGACATCTTACTGAAAATAACAATAGCAGAAGGTATGGCAATCTTCCCTAGGCAAGGCTAACACTGCCACCAAATTCCCCTGCTGCACCACAGGCAAACCCAGAAAGAGCATTACTTTTGGCAAGAATACACTTCCAGATTGCTTCCATTATACTCTTGTGTAAGCATTGTTGCCATCGTAGCTAGTAGCATGTGTTAGCCCGTTCAAGTTTTGCAAATGTTGGCATAAGGAAGATGAGGAAAGGAAACCTCTGGGGCATGAAGCAGCTGGCTTAGAAGGCTGATAGCCAGGCCTGTCTCCTTCTGGAGTGAGGCAGGGTAAAAAAAGCCCAACTAAGGAGATGAGCAGAGTTTGCTTTGCCATGTGCCTTGCTGTGGGAGAACCAACACCCAGAGAAAATGCTGCAAGCACACAGTGAGCCCTCTCATGATTAATTGCGAAAAGATCCCAATATGAGTAATGTCGCTAATAGGGTCCATAATTGCAAGCAAATCAAGAAAGTTGTTGTTTTCACAACAGATAAATTGCAATTTTTATTGTCCTATATACAGGTGCAGGGTGTGTGCATGCTTATGTATATAGTCCACATGAAATTAACACATCGTGCCATATACCTATTATACAAAAAACCCAAACCAACGCAGGGAACGCAGCTCCCGTTGCCTGTTTCCCCACAAAGGGGCACGGCCACCCCCTCTCCACCGCCCCCCGGGGGTCTTTGCCGCCCTGCGCTGCTGGCGCGGGAGAGGTGGGTGTCCCTTCGGTGTCCCTTCGGTGTCCCTCGCTGTGCCCAGCCTCGGGCTGTGCCGCTCCGCCCGGCGCGGTGCGTGTGCGGGTGCATGTGGGGTGTGCCATGGCGCAATTCCCGCGGTGCGGTGCCTGTGCGGGCCGGTGTGCGGGTGTGCCATGGCGCAATTCCCGCGGTGCGGTGTGCCTGTGCGGGCCGGTGTGCGGGTGTGCCATTGCACACTTCCTGCGGTGCGGGGGACCGGGCGCCGGTTTCCGGTGGCTGACAGGAGCCCGAGCCCGCCGCTGCCTCCTCCGGCGCGGAGTACCATACACCCCCGCACACACCGCGGGGAGGAGGAGGAGGAAGAGGGCGGAGGGAGCAGAGCAGCCCCCCCGCCCCAGCCCCCGAGCGATATCGCCCTAATCCCCCCATGCAATACGGGCGATATAGCACAGCTCCCCGCCCGCGCTCCCACGGACAGGCACCTGCAGGTACGTGACCCGCCCG
>VZRJ01005635.1:36410-53789 GCA_013397565.1 Ptilonorhynchus violaceus
GCCGCACCGTGTGTGTGGATGCGTGTGCGAGGTGTGCGTGTGTGTGCATCCAGCGCTGCCCGCCGCGGGGGCGGGCGATACTCCCGTGTCTCGCTCGCTCTCTCTTTGTGCGCAGCCAAGGGCTCTCCGGGAAGCTTCACCGGGCACAGGCACGGGCCCCCCGGCCTTGTCGCAGAGCGCTGTGCAGTGGCGGGGCTCGGTGTGTCCCCCCGGGTTGCACGGGGGGTGCTGGTGAAGGAGAGGGGGAGGCAGCGGTGCCTGAGGGGTCGTGGTTTGTCACAACATACGGAACAGAGTGAGCCCCTCGCCACCCGTTGCATCCTCTCGCTAAAAGGCCAGCGACCCTTACAGCCCCCGCCTCCCTCCCACCTCCAGCTCCTCGCTGAAATAGAGGTGGGCAGGCGCAGGGGGATGTGGTTTGGGGACCCAGGCGTCTGCCGGCTGCACCGAGAAGGGAGCCGGGGGCCACTGCCTGGTGGGGTGGTTTGGCCCCACGGCAGGTTCGGTCGCTCCGGCACCTCCCTCAGGGAAGCTCCGCGGTGTCCCTCTCGTCCCCAGCCCGAACAGGCAGTGGGGTGAGCGCTTCGAAAGGCAGCTCCTCACAGACTTGGCTTGCCACCGAGACCAGGCAGGAGCAATACGGCAAGCCAGAAAACAGAAGCAAGCTTGGAAAGGATGGTTACATGCAAAGGAAAAGAGTGAACGATGGAGAGATATATTGAGTCTTCCGCAATTCAATTCCAGCTGTCAGAAAGAGAGCCACTCTCCAGCCAAAGGAATAACTATGACGCTCAGGTTAAAACTCACCTTCCATCTACAGTGTTAATGGTTATAAGTACCTCCTGAACACAGCTGGCAATTCAGTAGTACTAGATGTACAGTATGGCTATTTCCATTCAAGTGAATGAAGATCTGTCATAGAAACAAAACAATACACTCAGTAAAAATGACATCCCTGTATGTGGCTGGTTTCCAACATTTGAGTTGTTAATCCGTGAAGTTTGCTTTTGACTGCCTTCTCTGCCATTCCCCCACTGTCACTGTCAGAAGTACAACCTCTGCCAGTGGTGTTGCAATGCTGAAACTGTGTGAGATGCTGAAGCTTGGCTGAGAACTGGCACAAACTGTAATGTTTTTCATTTTTCTGTTGAAGATAAATGGGACTAAGCACTTAGTGTGCTTGATAGCAGCAGTGAGAATATGCATAAAACAAATTATGACATCCCTTCACTGCATTCTGCATGACAACTTTTCAGGTCAGGAACTAGGCTTGTTTTGCTTAACTTTTTTCTTCTTTAAATAGAGTAACCCGAAAAGGTCTTTTCAGGTTAGGAGTGACCAGATCCTGTTTCTCTCGTGGCTTTTGTTCTCCTCCATATAATGCAGAGCTCAGATCAACAGGGCTGTACTTATGTGGTAGTGCAATTGACCTAATAACCTCAACCAGCACCACGCTGGGGCTGCACGCCTGTCCTGGAGCACAGGTACTTTGTTTCAGACTACTTCCGACTGACTGGCATTACCAGAAGACGGGAATAATCGCCCTGAGGGTCAGATCTGCCAGTTATCTCAGGCTGATTATTCAAACATCATTTCAGGTTTGGCTAAACCTGTTTTTGCCCACTTCTGATGGCACACAAAAGTTGGAGATCACATGGTTCATGCACTCACCTGCTGTCCTGTGCTGGGTCTGCCACTCAACCTGGCTAAGTCATATCCAGAACCCCTCTTCCCCTTTTGCCTGTGGCTTTCAGCAAAAAGCTATTTTTCAACCTTGTGCTCAAGTTTATCAGCTCTTTGAAATCCTTCATAGGTTAACTGACAAACAAACCTGATAGTTTAAAAGCCTTGCACCCAAAGGAGTAACGGAGAGAGATAAGAATTGGCAAAAAGATACTGTGTGGTCTAACTATTAACAGAAAGTGTTGAGGAGATAATAGGTGGTCTTGTATGCAGTGTAAAACTTGTTGTGAGAGAAGTACACCATGGAATTACTACTTTTGCTGTTGCCAGTAACGCATCTCAAGTGTAGCAGAAGTTTTCTTGGTATTCCAGGTTTTCAGAAGGTAACTTAAAACTTGCAGAAAAACTATAACTGCTCAAGTACTTCTCTAGCCATTGTTATCAAGCTGGTGTTTTAATTTGGTTTGTTGGCGGGTTTTTTTGTAAGCAAATATGTATTGATTTTGCTCCTGTACTGATGCCTCTATGCACTGGTTGTCAGTATTACACCAGGAAGTTTTCTATAAGTGAACTTACTGAAAGTTTCAAAATGACAGTATAATTCTGCTTCATTCATGCAGTGATAATGGATTTATAGTCACGAGTTCCCAAAGCAGCAGCAGTTTGCTGCCTTAGCTGTTCACACCTGGCAGTCTCCGTCTGCATCTGCCTTAAGTGGCCTCACCTTGGTGCCAGTTTTGACTGGGCTGCTGTGTGTCCATGCAATGCAGCTCCATGGAGACACCTGGAGTTTCAGCAATGACATCTTTCGGTATTTTTAGTCTCCCAACCTTCTGCCTCTCTGGCTTTCTTCCCTGTTAGTTATTTAGTTATAAAATACAGACAGAAGAGGTCTGAAGGTCTTAAGTGTAATCCCAGCCTTGGCACTCATTTCCATAGTGCCACTGTTTTTCCTCATCTGTACTCTGAGAGCAATAACGTATCCATGCACGGCTCACAGAGGTGGTGTGAAAATTAACTGCTGTTTGTAAGGCACTTTCTCAGAAACGTGTGTGGCAATTGGTCCTCTCGAGGATTGTTATGCATCTGGTAATTCAAGTGTAACTCGCTGAACAGAATGCTTTGCTTCCAAAGGTTACAGCTGCACACCTTTTCGCAAAGTAAAACAGGGTGAGATGAAGGTTAGTGACTTAAAAGTAGAGCAAATTTTTATTGGCTTTTCTAGTCCCTTTCTGTGAAAAACGTTCAAAAATGAGTGTTAGTATGTTTCCATGATGAATCTGCATAATAAGTCGAAGGAACTCCTGAGACTTATACCTTAGTACTATTAATAATGAAAAGGACCCATGGAGCCCAGCTGCTTCATCCTCAGTTACTTGACCTTGATTCTAATTTGTTGATATATGAACTTTATTTACTGGCCAATTGGTGAATTCTCTTGCAAGGCAGAAATTACAGAGTGTCAGTCCTCTCTTGTTTCCGTGGTAACAAGTACACCTCACAAATTCCCTAATGAGACCTTTGGCTGGCCACTAACTGCGTTTTTCCTGGAGTAAATAAAAGGCCTTGTTCATATGACTGACTGAACTCAAGCATTCAAAATGGAGACGAAATAAAGTAATAGATGCCCGCAGCATGGTGAGACAGTGTTGTAATTTAGCCTCGGTTGTACATACACGATTGGGATGTAAGCAGATAACTTTCAGTATTGTGTTTTTTTCTGAGAAGGATATGGTGGAAAGTACCTATGTAAGATCTTGGGTTTAGTTTGATCTTTGCAGAGCCTCTTCTTTGCCTGACTGTGCAAAGAAGTTTCTTCTCATGATCTAGGGGCTATTCTCAATTACAGATGTTTTCCACATTTTCTGCACAGTCAGTTTTTATCATGGTTCTTGAATTGCTGGAGAGTTCATTCACATTGCTTCAGTTCCCTTTTCTAGTTTTTTGTTAGCAATAGGCAGGATTGAAACTTTTGTTCACTTAATTGATGTTAGCTCAGAGATGTCACATGAATTCTGTTGGACCCCGGCATCTTAGGGTTTTAGTCCTATGAAAAGTTACAGGAACAAAAGTTTTCCTGTAAGTGCAGAATCACAGGGTTAGATTCATGATATTCACTGAGTGAGCACTGTGACCTTCTGCAAGATTTTCACTGAGTAAGCACTGTGACCTTCTGTAAGATTCTATTTCCATTGTTTAATGTAATTATTTCCTAAAAGCAGTCATAGTACCTTAAATATTTTACATCTGTGGTTTACAAATAGTACCCAAGATAAATGGCAGAGATAAGGGGAGGGCGTAGATTCCTGTCCCATTTTCTCTCCAGGTTTGTTTATTTCATCAGTTTATTTCCTCCTTTTTTTGTATGGTCTGCCCTATTGTTTTCCTCTGTGATCTTCAGTAAAGTGAGTGTCTTTGATCGGTGTGGACAATCACGCAAAAAAAAAAACCTCTAACATTTTTTAAAAACAGGAACATAACCGTATAGCAGCAGTCAAACATCCAAATATACATGATACTTTGCTTCTCATCTAGTCCAGTGCAGTTGAAGCTTTTTTGAATCACCAATGCTATCGTTTGAAAGCTTGGTTGTTCAGTCCCTTCACCTATGAACAGTTGCATGTGAATGAAAGAAATAGGCAAGGAAGGTATCCTGGATATAATTATCTTTTATAGCAGTTTTTTTCAAAATATGTTTTAAGATGACAGCAACTGGTTTTAGTAATTTCAAGTTGCACTGTCTAACCTGTCATGGGTTAAGGCTGGACAAAAGAAAAACCACTGATGATCTAGTAGGCTGGAGAAATGTCTCAAATGAATGAAGTGAAACGAAACGAAACGAAATGAAATGAAGCAACTGGAGCCACACTCTGAGATACGCCCTGAGATATGCCATGAGATATGTGGCTAAGGAGTTTCCATGAGATGCCATAAGATGTGTGGATGGTGTGCTGTGGGGTTGAAAGACCCTTATTGCTGCGATCACCCAGGTTAAAGAAAGAGTGATGCTAAGGTGACTACGGTCCTGTTCCATCCTTAGGCACAGTCTTTGTAATCTCTTTGTTATTCTCGGTACTCCTCATTTACATATAGATTGGCTGCCACCCCCGCGCCATTTAGGCATGGAGGGGGCGTTGCCCGGAAGCAACCAACATAAGAAAGAACAGTGAGCTACTTTGTGTGAGACTTCAGGACGTCAAAGATCCCCGTTGGCTGGATCCAGGACCGGTGATCTCTCTCGTTCTCTTTCTACCTCTTTTCCTTTTCTTTCTCTCCCCTTCCCCCCCGCCGTATCCTGTTTCTCATATCATATTGCAGTTTACCAATACAGCCATTTGCTAACCGTGTCCCTTCATATGAGTAACCATTGTAAGTTTTCTTTCAAATAAAATTGTTGCTCCTTAAAGGACCACCAGTGTTACTTTAGTGCATCTCTAGCCAAAGGTAAGTTTGAATCTGAGTCATATCTTCCCCTCTTGTGTTGGGAAGTCCTAAGGGATACCGACTCTACCCAATAAGTGGGCAGAGAGAGCAGGTAAATAACCTCTTAGCTGTAAGCCAGGATAGGTTTGAGCAGTGCCAAGACAACACCTGCCTGGGAAAGGCCAGAGCTTGACTGCTACCCTGTTTGAAGTCATTATCTCCCCCTTCCCTGTCTCTAATTAAAAAACAGTTTCTAGTATGGCCTTGCTGAGTGTAGACATTTATTTTTTGGATGTAAATTTCCATGTGGTCAAAGACTGTGGTTTACAAGCTGTAAACTACACTCAACAGATTCCCCAGTAGTGACCCAAAATAACTGCTGTTTTATAAATATGTAAAGATGTGTCATGTACAAATAATAATAATATACAGATCTAAAAGTATGCTTGTTTATAAATAGATATACATAACATCAGTAATACATATAAATAATATAATTTATGTTGACATTCTGTTCTATATTCTGTATTATTTAATGTAGTCTATTCGCATAGTATATACACTTTATCATTATGCATTATTATTATTGTTACTATTAAACATGTTCTGTTTCATAGTCAGATGAGAGAGAAAAGATGGGTCTTGCAGAGCAGGTGTCTGACTTACAGGGTGAGGGAGCTGTGGTTCTGCTGAAACCTGTCCTGTTCCTAGTCCTATCCAGTATCTTCCTGAATGATACAGTCTAAGAAATAACACACCTCTCTTTGTGTTGCACCTGTGCAGAGCATGAGGCCAGAAGGAGACACAAAGCTGTGGGAGCACAGAATCAAATTTCAAACTCCTCTCAACAGGTTGGAGATCTAGGGTGGAGATGACAGGGTGTAAAATATAGGGTTCTGCTCTGTGGTAGGTGAGGAAAATGCTGACACTACAAGATGGGTGGCAATTTTTTGGTGAATTTTTTCTTTTTTTCATTTTTTTCATTCATTCAGAAAATGCTATGCAAAGGGAAGGGAGTAACTTTGCTCTGTGGCCAAGGTGTATGGGATAGGAAACAATAATTTTCAGTAGGAAGGAAGGTTGGGGCTAGGCATCAAAGCATGCTCATGAGCTAGTGTGATATGGGAAAGGGTGTGCAGAGGGATGTCAGTGGCATGAAGAGGAAAACACTGTGGTGAAATGAAATGTGGTGCCACTTCTTAACTGGCATATCTTCAGCTTTGTCCTTGTCACAGTGCTGATATCTGCGCAGAAGTCATCTTGGTGCAGAAAAGCACTAGAAGAGTTAGAAACCTCCTCTGTTTTGTTGAACAGCACACTGACATGGTATTTACACCTTATCTGGGCTAGTCGGGCACTTCCATGCAGTTCTGCACAGCAAGTTTCTAGAGTGGCAGCCGAAATTAGGGAAAGATTAGCGCTTTTCATATGTGCTTGGTGTTGCAGTCTAACTTTTCTGCTTGTCTCCTCTCCTTAAACCTGAAGTCACAGACTGTAATTTCTATACTTTTATCTCTGCAGTCTAAGTATGGAGGGGAGAGGATGTATTTATGTTCCAAGTGTTCTCCCAAAGCTGTAGAGAAAACCCTTGTCGCCCTGTGATAGTTTGCAAAATCTGCTACAACACACCATAAGGAGCCAGCATATTTTAGCTGGTAACACTCCAAATGTCATAGCTTGGAATTTGCAAAATATTGCAGGATGGAAAAAAAATTAATAAACTATTCTCAAAATGTAGAAGCTGACTTTTTTTTTTTTTTTTTTTTTATCTGTGAGATTTTGATCCTTGCTGTTGAGCCAACTTTGCACAGAACATGCCCAACTACTCATGTAGTGGAATGTTCTCTGTTTTCCATCATGTGGATTGTCTCCCTATAGCAATCCATAGTCATACCAGTCCATGCCACTCTACACTCTGAGGTTAAATATTTGCTCAGATTTTGTTGTAACTGAAAGCTTTTTGTACAGTCTTTTCTTTTTTCATGTTTAACTAGAAAAGTATTTCCTGTTCAAAGTTTAGATTTCATATTGTCTTTTTTTAGTGCTGCTGGGGGAAGAATAATGTCTGGTTTATTTTTTTAACTCTCTTATCTGTAACTATAAAAACAAGGATGTGCTTTTAAAAACAGTGCCAGCATTAAATTTTTTAAACCCAGGAGGCAAACATTTATTGTGTAACCAGTAAATTGCAATTGAAACTGTTCTGTAAAGTGGTTGGCATAGTCTGTGCCAGATACATGTATCATAGCAATTTTACCAAACTTAATGGGTGCTGATGACTTAATTTCAAATCACTCAAGTTGAACATTTCCATCTCTGATTTCCAAAAGTACTATTACTATAACTATTGTGGAAATAAGCAGGTTAAAAAGAAGTGTTTTGTGTGTATAACGATTGATTATTAACTGTCCACTCTCAGATGGATATTTTCCAAATCTTCTAGATTTCAAGTCACGTTTCAATGTAGGTTCTCCTTACAAGTTTAAAATTTGTGCCTCCAAGCCAAGACATGCAAAAGACCTCATGCAAGTAACTTGTGTCCAAAACCTCTTTCAGTTAAATCCCTTTTTCTGCACACAGCTTAAATTCATAGCAGTGTACAGCTAAGAACCCCATAAATGACAAATTTTCTCTGAATTGAATCTTATGAATTAAACAAGCAATGTAGTACTCCACCCACTTTGTCTGACCTGGTGTTTGGCATCAGCCTAAAAATCAGGCACAGTGCCAAGTGTTTGCTGAATAGGCATTGTGATTTGATTGAAATGCTAGTGACAGAGATTTTTTGGCTGGGGAGGGCTTGGTCAGGTATTCTGTTTTTACAAATTTGCCTTGATTTGAGGGAGAGAAGTTACTTATTGTGGGGGTGAGTGAAGAGAGCCAGAAAATTATATATGCAATATATATAAATACACAGTAAGCAGATTTTTTTCCCCCTTTGTCTCACCATAAATAGTCTAAGGGCTCATTTCTGTAACATATTAGACATTATGGTACTAGCCAGCAAAATACAGGTGAGTTAACCTCTCAGGAAAAAAAGGACTGGTCAATTAATGCTTGCAAGTTTTTACTAGATAATCAACTTCTATGCATTTTTGTAATGTATGTTTTTTCCAAATAGTCTATGCTTCAGTTAGCTTTTTTCCTCTGATTCAATAATCTATTCTGAAATAATGAGACTGATTTAAGTATAGAAATGTACAGGAGCCTTTCTTAGTAATGCACTCACATGTATGAAGGAAAAAAGGTGGTCTGGCAGAGAAAAAAAATTTGTGAATTTGGATTTACCATTTCTTTTTGACAAGAGGATACATTATACTGAGCATCGCAAATAAGTCATGTCTTGGAACTGCTCCACAATATAGTGGAGCATTACTGAAACACAGCAGCAGGCAATTTATGTGGAGGTTGGTTATTCACCCAGCCCTTTATTTTTAAGTAACATTCTGCACTTAAATTGAGCTCTCTTCAATATGCTGCATCTGTTTTAACACGCTGTGTTTGCTGTATGCATTTGAACAGTCTCATAAAGATGGTCAAAATTTGTTTTGCTCTAGCCAGAAGTCAAAGCAAAATAGCTGCTCAGATCCCTGTATCAAAGATACGCACTATTAACCATTGCATTTTGTGTTTGTATGTGTGTTAACATTCAGTGCTTTCCTGTTGGATAGTTAACTCTGTAAAGCTAAGTGACCTCTTTTCAGTCAGGCATCTCTAAAACTGTGTTCACCTCTGCTGACCTTGTAGATGCTAATTAAACTGTTTGGCTGTGTTTGATTAGCTTAGTTTACACACCATTTAACTGGCCAGGAGTATTTACATGGCATAATACTGTGAAGATGGGGGAAGTAAAAACCGAGAACCACTTCAGCAGGCTGTATGAAACAGAGGTGTGAATCCATCATGTATGTGTGTATTTTAAAGTCTTAGGACTTGCCCTTTGGGATCAGTGATTTTTTTTCCTGTGGAGGAGAAGGTGCTCCTTCAGTGGAGGGCATTGGCTTACCTCATTGCAGCAATTCCCCTTGTGGCTCTGCCCTGATGTCAGTGCTCTGTTCATGGCTGTGAGATTCACACATGGTATGAGGAATATGTTTTTCAACAAGGTGAGAGCAAAGCAAATTGCTTCGTGTTTGACTTCATTAGTACTGATGCACTACCACTGTCCTGGTACAATGAAAGAGCAGAACGTCTGAGTGAGCAAATGTAGACATCAGCTGTTCTGTCTCTTTCCTTGGCTACCTCCACCTGTCAATTTCACTACTTGCCTGCATCGTGCTATGTTGGAAGATAGGTTTGCTTGTTCCCTCTGGCATAGCTGGGGTAA
Organism: Ptilonorhynchus violaceus; assembly: GCA_013397565.1. Lineage (NCBI taxonomy): Eukaryota > Metazoa > Chordata > Aves > Passeriformes > Ptilonorhynchidae > Ptilonorhynchus > Ptilonorhynchus violaceus. The sequence continues at coordinate 45,844 of VZRJ01005635.1, forward strand.
ATTTGTGATATTAGGTTATGTCTGTCCTTTTTGTCAAATGCCCTTTATTCCACAACCAGTGGTCACTGAGCAGTGATCTTCATTAATGTCTTCCAGGGAAGTTGGCAGTCTTTTTTTTTCCTCGCTTGAGTTGGGGTTGGTTTGTTTGTTTGTTTGTGTTTGTTTGTTTAGTTTTTTGTAGGCTGTGGCTCTTCAGAAAAAATCAAGGTGACCAGTGTACCCACCATTCTTCAGGAGAGACTTCTCAGTAAGATGGAGGAGCATCTGCGTGTGGCTCTTGAGACTCTTGTGAGGAGGAAGCAACTGGAGTCTTTGCTTAAATGAAGCTCTGCCCTGGCCCCCACAGATGTCATGATCAGGGGTGAGGCTTGGGTTCGCAACTCAGTAGGAAGGCTTGCAGGACACACCTGGTTGCCTTGATGGTACCACATAAATCTTTCCATATAATTAAGGCAGCCTTTGGTAGCCTTAATAGGGGGTGGGGGTCAGTAGGTGGGAACATCCTGGCTGTGCAGAGGGAGCAGGGCTTTTGTGTGGATGAACCTAACATTACTCTGGGATTTGTGTGGGTTGTCAGATTTGCACACTGCAGCTGAGAGGTGCAGTGAGTTTCCTGTGGTCTTGCGCTTTTTGTCCAGGGTTGGTGTCCCAGGAAATGTGCTTCTGGGACTGGGTTGAGCAGAGGACTGCAGTGCTGGCTGGTGTAAAAACCTCCTCACAGCCAACCAGCAACTGGGAGAGCTGAACCCAGACCCCTGTCATGGTTTCACCCCAGCCAGCAGCCAACCTCCACACAGCCACTCGTTGACTCCCCCACCAGTGGGATCAGGGAGAGAATCAGAAGTATAAAAGCTGGAAAACTCATGGGTTGAGATAGAGACAGTTTAATAGGGAAAACAAAAGCCATGCACTCAAGCAAAGCAAAACAAGGAATTAATTCACTGCTTCCTGTGGGCAGGAAGGTGCTCAGCCATCTCCAGGAGAGCAGGGCCCCATCATGCGTAACGCTTGGGAAGACAAACACCGTCACTCCAAATGTTTCCCCCTACCTCCTTCTTTCCCCCAGTTGTGTGTACTGAGCATGATGTCACATAGTCTGGAATATCCCTTTGGGTCACCTGTCCCAGCTGTGTTCCTCCCAACCTCCCATGCACCCCCAACTTCCTCGCCAGCGTGGAAGTACGAAAAGCAGAAAAGGCCTCGGCTCTGTGCAAGCCCTGCTCAGCAAAATGTTTTGCCATTGGGCAGGGTCAGCACAACAGACACATACACCAACTTTAAGGAAGAAGTGTAATTTACTATAGTTCAAAACAGCAAAGAATTACAAAAGGATAAGCTAAGCAATGCACCTAATCATTACTACAAAAGATTGCCTGTAGTGATTGAGAAAGATACATCACCAGTTACCCTAATACTTTACCATCATCCAGATCCACACATCAGCTGGGGAGCCTTGGTTGCAGTGAAGGACTGGAGAACCAGTCCTGGTAACTGGGAAATCCTACACGGTGTGTCCACTCGTAAGTGAGGTCTCCATCCTCACTGTGCAAGGGTCCGGCTTTTATATTGTGGAATAAACAAGCTTACATACCTTCTAGTGTGGAAACATCTGGTTTCATCCTCCACTTGGGTTCTAACCAAAGCCTGGCCGGGGCTCAAGGAGGAACAAGGGAGTTGACTTGGACCATATACCTCCAAACAAGGCCAGATGTCTGATTTCATGGCCTCAAAACACAGAAAGATAAATAAATTCTTATCACACTACATATTCCGCTCATAATGAGCGGATACAAATAGCATAATGCTAATGATCGTGCATATTTCACTAAAGACCGGATACAAACATCATGTAACGTTTGGTTGGAAGGTTCATCTAGAGGTCAGCTTTGGCTCAGAGCCTATTGTTCAGGCCTCAGTACTTCACTGTGACAAAACCATCTCTATGTTATCAATCCTGTGTTCAGCACAGATCCAAAACACAGCCCCATACCAGGCCCTTTGAAGAAAATTAACTCTACCCCAGCCAAAACCAGCACAGCCCCCATGCTTAATGCCAGAGCCTTCTATCAGGAAGGTCCGCTGTTCCCATTGCCTAATGCTTTTGCAAGAACTAATACCTTCTCCCCAAGGCTTGAGGTATATTGTTGAAGTGTTATTGAAAGTCAAGTAAATTATCTATTATCTAGGTCATTTTCATCTGCTTGATTCTCCTTTCCTCTCTACTTAATTTGAAAGACCTTTGAAAGACTCTCACAACCATCAGTGGTCTGGCAGTTTTCCCTTGTGACTGTTGTACAAGTGTGATCCTTCCTGGTTGCATTTGTTTTAAATGCTGCACTACTTTTAATTATGCTTTGCTTGTGCAAGATACTTTCTCAAAAATAAGAGAAGTGTATCACTTTCACTGAATGTATAATTATACTGTAAGGAATTCAGAATTCAGTAGGATGTCAAAGTAAAATTTCTCCTAATGTGACATGCTATTTGTGAAACAGTGTCTTGGTTTTGTTGTGTGGAATGTATTTTTTTTCCCTGGTTTCTGTCAGGGCACTGACAAAAGAAAGAGACATTACCATTTTTCACATGGTTTGACCCATTAGATTGTTTGGTAGAAAGTATTCGAGTAGGCGACAAATTGAATTGCTTTTACATTTCCAAGACGCTTAAGGTAGAAAATAGAAAAGAAAGCACTAGGTATACATGCTGCATATATAATAGTATTATTGCCAGAGAAATTTAATTCAGTCTCCGGTGATGGGTTTGAGCAGATGTTTTGCATTCAGCTAGAGATAAGGTAATGAATGCATGCACTGCAGTCTCAAGTAAGTAGGAACAGAATGAAACTGGTATTTCGTATTAGTTGTGAATTATTTATTGTATCTGATAGAAGTGTAGAGCAGACACCTGATACTCACCTCATCTCCCTGGTACCAGAACAGTAGGGACATGCTGTCTGGACTTTCTGTATAAGAGTCAACTCAGAAAAGCTTTTATTTTGTAAACGCCTTCGCTAGTGTGTTTCTGGATAATTTGCTTTCTTTGCTAAGGCTACAGTTCTGGCATTAAAAATCAAGGTTTGCATTTAGTAGTTGACTGCAAGTGTGCAATGGTCCCAGTATTTTAGGTCAAGACAGTGAAAAGCAGCAGTTATGATAAACTTCTGTAAGAAACCAGTATTTCTGTGCTCTGTGGGCAGGAAACTGCAGGAAGACAGTTTCCATAGACTCATCTAATCATAGAATATGTAGATTGGAAGGGACCCTCAAGGATAATCGAGTCCAACTCCTGGCCCTGCACAAGACACCCTCGAGAGTCACCAAACACATCTTGGACTCTGTCAGGCTGGTGTGTGACCACTTCCCTGGGGAACCTGTTCCAGTGCCCAACCACCCTCTGGGTAAAGAACCTTTTCCTAATATCCATCCTAAACTTTCTCCGACTCAGCTTCATGTTTTTCCCTCGACTCCTGTTATTGGTCACCACAGAGAAGAAATCAGTACTTGCCCCTCCTCTTCCCCTCACAAGAAAGTTACAGACTGCAGTGAGTCTCCCCTCAGTCTCCTCTTCTCCAGGCTGAACAGACCAAGTGACCCCAGCCATTCCTCATACAGCTTCCCCTCAGGGCTGTTTGTCATCCTCAGGGCCCTCATTTGGACGCTCTTTAACAGCTCAATGTTTTTTTTATATTGTGGCACCCAAAACTGCCCCCAGCACTTGTGGTGAGGCCACCCCAGTTCAGAGCAGAGCGGGACAATCCCTTCCCTCACCTGGTTGGCGATGCTGGTCCTGATGCCCCTCAGGACATGGGTGGCCCTCCTGGCTGCCAAGGCACTGCTGACTCAAGTTTTAGGATAGTTCATTATCAGAATATATGGTGGAGAGGAAAAAAGCCTCAAGTTTTGAAAATCTACTTCGCTTCAAAGCTCTGAAGAGATAGGTGTCAGTAATATCCTCACACAAAGAATGAGAGAAGGATGAAAACAACTCAAAAAATATGAAGAAGTTTCCACCCCTTCAAGGTGGAAATAATCTGAGGGAAGAAACTTTCCAGTGCACCAGATAATCTGGTGATTACATGCCACAATGGTGTTTAGGTGGGAGAATGAGGTGGGACTCTAAAACTTGAGTTGTCCTCAGAAGCCACATGGCTCAGGACTGGTGCTTCCAGAAGAAGCTTACTGTATTTTGGTATAAAACACTCAAGGGAAAACCAAATTTTGAATCAGATTCTCTAGACAGGAGACCACAGTTCCCTTTCAAATGTTGGAGTTTGCAATAGTCTGCCTTTGTTCTGTCCACTCTCCATCCAGCTGCCCCTGCAGTAGAAGTGAGACACAAAATACCCTTCCCCACTGACAGGTTTAAAGCAATAGTTTCTTTCTAGTAAGAGGAGGGAACAATATTCAACAGTGTCTTTTGGGGGCTGGTATCTTAGTGATACCTTGAGGAGAAAGGGACTACAGCTGAACAGCAAAAATAAAAAATGGGCAATGGAAGGGCCACCTGGTGCTGCCTGATGCTTGTCAGGAAATGCAGCTAGATGTGTGTAGTGCATGTGAACCTTGTGCACCTGCAGCATGCAAGCCACCAGGCTTGTCCATGCAAAGCAATATGCCTGCATTTTGCTGATAGAAACAAAGTTATTTTGCTCTTTCTTACAGGATGCATTTGTTATGCTAGGGGAGTGCGGAGTAACTGGGTGGACAGTTTGGCCAAGACAGTGTTTGTTCTAACAAAGTCCTACCTTATTCTGTTTTATTTTGTGTTCATAAAGGTTGCTGATGTGCATGCTGGGGATTGAGTGGGCTGTGTGAGTGGGAAGTTTCAGACTCCTGGAGACAACAGTTTTTCTGGAACTGCTGCTGTGAATGAAACCCATGGCCTGTCTAGTTGCTTCTTTGTGGTTAATACAGAACATTTTCTAGAAACTGCTGTAATGGGCAATCCTTGCTTTTTCTGTGATAAGGGTTATTTGAGAAGGTTTACAAGGACTGTGGATTTAATTTTGCAGGCATCTGTGCACGCCAAGCTCACCAAGAGTGCTCTCAACTGCTCCCTCTATGCTGCATGGCAAGGAGAACACATGCTCCTCCAGCTCTTGCACCTGACCGAAATTCCCCCTCCTTTCAAGACTGTGCAGACTATCACACTAGTGAGTTACATCTTGTTTGTTAACCTCAGTGACAAAGGAATTTAGTGTGGCTTTAATGGGAAGGTACAAGGAGAATCAAGTGAGTGCCCTCATTACACATCACTCAGGATCTGGCATATGACTTGCAACTGGGAATGCCACTTGGCAGTGACATGCATGGCAGCAGCATGTGCTGTGAAGGTGCAGGGGCTGAAGGGAGCTCATGAAGTTGAGCCATGCTGGAAACCTTCACATTACCTTCCACAGTCCCTCTGGATGGACCTGGATGGCTCACATACTTCTGCTTGCCTTTATGCTGAACAGAAAAAATACTAGAACTGTTGGGTCCATCAGGTGCTATGAGGAAGCATTAAGAAAGTTACAGGTACGTATGAGCCCTGTTGGAACTGGCAGTGAGTATTTTATTTGAACATCTGGGTAAAGAGTGAACTTCTTAATAGTAATTATTAAATTCGGTCTTTAACTTTCTGTGGAAGCAATTGTTAAAGCATAAGCAGGTGACAGTGTTGCTCTGTTTCACTGAGCAGCTGAGTCCAGTGATAGCATTACCACTTATCTTCTTTCTGGACATTCATTTAAGTAGATATCTGTGTTTTGGGATTTTGGGTAGGCTTTTTGCTGACATTCATTACTTAAATCAGTCTTTAATGTTAACTGCTGGTGCCATTACTGGCATCACAAATATTCCGTAGGTAATGGAAGTGAACTGGTTGTTTGTAAAGCATGAAACTAATAAAGACAGCCTTAACACTGGATGCTGCATGGTGGTGGCTGTGGTTCAGAACTGCACCATGTTTGAGTGATAAGCATTTGCAGCTGCCCAGTAGGTCAGTCTCACCAAGCACCATCTGTCCAGTGGCAAGGCAGTTTCTAATGCTCTCGCCTGTTGCCACTGTCCTGAGTGATCTCCATGCATTGGAGAGCAATGCCAGAGTGGTTTCTTCTGCATGTCTTATATCTTCACATGCTTGGCTCAAGTATCACTTCTAGTTACTGGCACAGAATCAATGCTGCCTGCCAAATGATGTATTTGTCCCAGAGGCTGCTCTCCTTGCCCTTACCCTGCACTGTTCTTGCCTAGTCTGTTGGATTGGACTTTGGATGTGAACAACCAGAAGCTTTACCTTTAAAAATTTTTTTTAATGACTAGTTACCAAGTACAGTGCTCTAAGCTATGAATTTTTTAACTTGCACAGCTGTGCTGCCGAGAGAAAAGTCTTTTGACTGCCCTTTCCCTATCTGTCATCTTCTAAGTGTACAGCCAAGAGATTTTAATTTCTTCCCTTTTTGTCTTTGGCAGATTTATCCTTGTGCTGCACAGCTATTCTAAACACAAGCCTTTTAAAATGCTGTGAGAGGCTTTGTTTGCGTCCCTTTTAGAAGTATTCCTAGGTCGATTTGTTCCAGGCTGGCAGACACAAGTAAGCTAAATTTTTCCTCATATCCTTGAGCATTTTGCTTGCTTTAGCAACCACAAGGACAGACTCCTGTGTAGTGTGCTGTGGTGCAGCTTGAAATGAAACTTGGTTTTAACAAAGGTGAACGCACCTCCATCTCCTTCCAAACTACAGGGCCTACTTCATGTTTTAACCTGGTCTAAAATAAGTTTCATAGAAGACGTTTAAAGGGGGAACTGAGCTGTTCAGTTTTATCTCATGCTGCTGCTGGGCCTTATGAAGCTGGTAGTTTGGAGCTTGCCCTTTGCAAATGTAGTTTGGGGTGCTGGAACTTCTCAGATGTCCTGTGTCTTGTAAAGCCTCTGAGTGCTTTGTTTCTGTGCCGTTTTTTCTGTGGATATGGGTGGTTGTAATTTCGCTACAAAGAGGCACAGTTACAGAAGTGCTAGGATTCCTGCCTCATCAGCAGCAGCATTTCAGTACTTGCATTTCTGCTCTAGTGAAATGGTTACATTTTAAAAGGTGATTGCAGAGAAATCATCTTGTCCATAGTATAGATGGCACAAGGAGAAACACGTACGTCTGTGCTACGAGACTTAAGTGTGTTCATCTGTTTTGTATGGCAGAATTTCTATCACTGCAAGAAAGTATGGGGGAGAGGAGGGAGGGGAAGGAGGGGCGGGGAAGGAGGGGAGGGGAGAGGAGAGGAACGTCAAGATGGAAAAATTTATATTTTTGAATTAATTTTTTAAATTATTTTTGAAGAGACTAAGAAGTTTGTCAGGATGCATTTATTGAAAATTAGTGTTGTGCTTTGGAGGTGTATACCTTAAAATAAATTACTATCCTGCTTGTAATTACTTTTATTCAGCTATTTTTACTAGCATTCATTTTGTCTAGGATCATTTCTCACTCTAATGAAATGAACCAGTATGAACAGAAATGGGTAATTTTGGAAGGAATTTCCTCATTTGTTTTTGTGCAATAAGTCCGGTACTAATGAAGCATAACAGAAACAGACTTTAATGAATTACAGAATCGTAGAGTGGTTTGGATTGGAAGGGACTTAAAGATCTAGTTCCATGCCCTGCTGCCAGGGATGTCATCCAGTAGATCAGGTTGCTTGGAGCCCCATCTGTCCTGGTTTGAAGGACAGGTGTCTGTCAAGGAAGGTGGGAAACCTCCCTTGAGTACAGGATGACCTTCTTCCCTCCTCCAAATTACTGTACCTTTGAAACTACGGGGCTCTCAGGCAAAGATGTGGTAAAAAGAATAACAGTTCTTTACTAGGGTTATATATTTTTTAATATATATATATATGTATAAGAAGACAGTTAACCGGCAACCATAAGAGAACAGATAAACCCCTTATCAGTCCCTTGTCTGTTGTTGGGAGA